>MU731398.1:15215-26036 GCA_026770625.1 Nicotiana glauca
ACTTGATTTACTCCCAAAATTATACTAATTATTTTCTCAAAATTGATTAAGTCCTAATTAAAAAGGAAACTCATGACAAATTCAAAAGTTAATAGTTAAAATGCAAAATGAACTTCTTTTGTTATTTTCTTCTTTGTAAAGTAACCTAATTACTAATTAACCCTAAAATTCAAAATTAGGCCCTAAATGCAAATGCCAAGTATATTTTTGTATTTTTCATGAATTAAGCAATAATAAACGTGTACAATAATAAACGTGTACAAACAAATGCAAACAATTAACAAACAAATGCAACAATTAATAAAAAATACCACAAAAATCCATAAAATTGCAAATGATGAAAAGAAGTTATTTTGTTTCGAATTTATGGGAGTAATTCATATAGGGCAAAAATTATGTGCTCACAACAGCTTTTGTAGAAATACGTTCGTGGTTGTGTAATACATCGTTCCTTACTCGAAAATCATGACGAAATCAAAACGTGGTAACACTTCGGGAGATCGTAGTAATAAGTCAACCGACGTACCGCCTCCATCCGGCGGTAATAAAGGGGAGAAGGGGAAGGATCTCAACCCTCTCACTGTAGATAATGTACTCCCAAAACAACTCCTTGCTAGGAGGGATTTTTAAAGAGATTCTCCCGAACAGCCTTGGGAAAAGTCTGAAGTAAAACAAGCCGACTTGGACCTCCTTCGTACCTCACATGGTATACCCGCTCATGTAGAGATGGTTCTGGCTGGGGATGACTACGCGAATACCCATAGGCCGGGGTATTGTACGTTCTACGAATATCCCTTTCTGATCGGTTATGAGCTCCCCTTTCTTCCCCTGGCGGAAGAACTTTGTCGTTTCTACAATATATGTCCTACCCAACTTACTCCGTATACCCTAAAGACGTGTAGGGTAGTGTCTACGTACGCGGAGTTAGCGGGGTTGGAGGTCTCCGTTCACCATCTTTTGCAGCTATTTGGCGCCAGCTTCCTGAGGGGCACTATGCTGCATTTAAAAAATCGTGGTTCAAAAGGGATGATTGGAAACAATGACCGGCCCAACCGAGGCTATTGGCGCAGATATTTCTTCATTAGAACGGGGGCCCTTCCCAATTTCACACGAATTTTGAGGCCGTGGAGGATTTATTTTATGATACTTCCCAATTTCACATGAATTTTGAGGCCGGGGAGGATTTATTTTATGACACTTTACAAACTTCTCCGTTCTTTTACAAAAACAGCCTTTCGATAATTGAAAGATACTCTAAGGCTATCTCGGCAAGAACGGTTTAAGACATTACTGAAGCTGGCTCGGCTTATTTTGACCAAAAATCCACATGGTATTCACTTGCCCACCAACTCTTTTAAAACAAAAACCGGGTTTTACAAACATGACCTTTCAGCACTTCGGGGACGAAGATTTTAAGGCTGTGTTTAGCTAACCGGCCAAAACTTAAAAAAAATGACTCAAGGTGGCTGTTTATGTAAAGTCAGTCTTCCGGCGTCCCTTTTGGGAACATTCGGCTATTTTTGACAAAAACGACATCACCCGACTTATTTATGACTCTTTTTCTTGTTTTTTTTTAAAATAGAAAACCTGATATTACGAACACGTCCTTTCAGCGCCTCGGGGACGAAGATTTTAAGGCTGCGTGGGTCAACCAACCAAAAAATGACCCAAAGGTGGCCGCAAGTGAGGATAGGCTATTGACGACATCTCCGCACCCTGTAGACGAGCCTTCTGAGGGAAAGGAGCCCGAGGAGAGGAAAAGAAGGAGGCTCGTGACGGGCAAGGCGGTGGCGACTGGAGACGAAGGGAGGAACGTGCCTCGCCAGCTAACTAGGCCCGTCCTTATGGCCGACACCATCTGTTCCGGGAGGCCGACCACACAGATACGTGCTGATGTTGGTACCAACACGACTCACGTTGCTGAGGGCATTTCATCGCCCTTTGTTGGTGGTGAATCTGGGGGGACGGCTGCTGAGGTCGCCCGTGGGAACACGGGTGGGATGGCGGAGGGACATGCGCAGGTAGAGATGACGGCAGACGGATCTGGCCGTCGTATTGTGATTCTAGCGGTTTACAACTTGCTGCAGCAGAGCGAGTGGGCCGCATTAGAGATGGCCCTACTTTGTGTTGCCCCTGAGCGTAAGATGTTGAGTGTTGTCAGTGACGCAGAGCTATCACAACGGGTTATGGGTATGGCATTGCAGGTAACTTCTCCGTTCTTCTGCATGTTATGTAGTTGAATCTGTATGCGTACTAACTTATGTGTATGTACGTGCACTCTTCTCTCTTTTTTATTTTTAGACCCTGGTTCTGGAGGTAGAGAGACGGCGACGCGAGAAGAAGAAAGCGACCCTTTTTGATAAGATGGTCACTAAATACAAATGGTGTCGTTCCAAACACCAGGCAGTGGAGGATCTTTTCCGGCAGGATCTGCAATTCCAAATTTTTTGGGAGGGCCTCGAACAGAGGGACGCTCAATTAAACCGCAGAGCGGCGGAGCTAGAGAAAGCGGATTAAGAGTTGATGAGGGTGGTGGCTTCCAATAGTGAGCTGGAGTCGCTCCTCAAGCTGGGGGAGGAAGAGTTGGAGCTTATCCGCGGAGTGGTGGCGGAGGTAGCTGACCTTCATGGTAGGGTGGCGGTTTTGACAGCCGAGCTTGCAACTAAGGCGGCTGAGATTGATGTTCTCAAGCGTGCTGCCCTGCCAGGTTCGTAGGCGAGGCCCGTGATGCACATGCTAAGTTAGACGTGTATAAAGGGCTTCTTGTTGCAGGATGTGCCTCTGAGGAGGAGGTCCAAGCATGTTTGTGTGAGGCTCGTGCCGCCCGTGCGGCCTATAGGTACAACTCCGACTCTCCCGACCGAGAAGGTTGTGCTTCTGAGGACGTCAGTCGGCTTGAGTCTGGCCCATGGTTTAATGAGGTTTACCGTGATGACCAGGATGGGGGGCGAGCGGATGGCGAGGACAAACCTGGCGAGGCCCCTTAGGACTTGTATAGATTTTGCATTTTTTCTTTTCTCTTTTTTTTTTGGAATGTAATGGGAGCCCTTCGTGGGACTAAGTGTACATAATTTTTGTTATAGTGAAAAAGTTACGCTTGTGTTGCTTATCCTTTCGCATTGTTCTTTGCTTATACACTGCTTGTTACTGTCGGATATGATCGACGATCCTTAGTGATGGCTTTTGGCCTAAAAGGATTTAAATTCAACTGTCGTTGAAGTGTTTATCCGTCGTCGTCGAGTGGAGTCGACAATTATTGGCGATGGACTTTGGCCCAAAAGGATGTAACTTCAACTGTTGTTGAAGTGTTTATCCGTCGTCGTCGAGCGGAGTCGACAATTACTGGAGATGGCCTTTGGCCCAAAAGGATGTAACTACAACTGTCATTGAAGTGTTTATCCGTCGTCTTCGAACAGAATCGACAATTATTGGCGATGGCCCTTGGCCCAAAAGGATGTAACTTCAACTGTCGTTGAAGTGTTTATCCATCGTCTTCGAACGGAGTCGACAGTTATTGGCGATGGCCCTTGGCCCAAGAGGATGTAACTTCAACTGTTGTTGAAGTGTTTATCTGTCATCGTCGAATGGAGTCGACAGTTATTGGCGATGGCCTTGGCCGCTTGCATAATGGAGAAGGTGTCCGTACCCGCTTACATAATGGAGAAGGCAGCCGTAGCCGCCTACATATGGAGAAGGTGGCCGTAGCCGCTTACATAATGGAGAAAGTGGCCGTAGCCGCTTACATAATGGAGAAGGTGTTCGTAGCCGCTTACATAATGGAGAAGGTAGTCGTAGCCGCTTATATAATGGATAAGGTAGTCGTAGCCACCTACATAATGGAGAAGGTGGGCCGTAGCCGCTTACATAATGGAGAAGGTAACTAGGCTAGTCCCTTTATTATACCGGACTAGAGAGACGTTTAAACCGGCCGGTATGATAAATCTATTTCCACACGCCCCTGGGTGTCTCCTTCATCTCCTCGTTAAAAACCACCCCGAGAAAACCCAATTGGGACAAAACTCGGGTAAGGTAAAAAGAGTGCGACTCGGGAGATGCCCTTCAAAAGTGGAAGTATTTCAGGTGGGCGACGTTCCAGTTGTTCTGGAGTGTTTTCCCTTCCATTATTTCCAACTGGAATGCTCCTTTACCTGCGTCTGCTATGATTTTATATGGCCCGCTCCAATTGGTGCCCAATTTCCCTTCGCGCGGGTCTTTTGACGCCAAAGTTTTTGCTTTGAGGACGTAATCCCCTACTTTGAGTGGTCGTATTTTGGCCTTTTTGTTGTAGTACCTTTCGAATTGTTGCTTTTGAGCCGTCATTCTTATGTGGGCCATATCCCTTCATTCTTCGGCTTCGTCAAGGTCTTGAATCGTTCACATGTCATTGTCTGGTCCGCTGATGTGTGATTATCTTAGGCTTGGTTCTCTAATTTTGACTGGTATAACTGCATTGGTTCCATAGACTAGTGAGTACGATGTTTCTCCTGTGCTGGATTTGGGTGTTGTCTGATACGCCCAGAGTACTTCTGGTAGTATTACAGGCCAGAGCCCTTTAGCTTCTTCGAGTTTCTTCTTCAGAATGTTCAGTATTGTTTTGTTGGATGTTTCACCCTGGTCGTTTGCGGCGGGATGATATGATGTGGAGAGTATCCGTTTGATATGCCATTTGTCATAGAATTTCGTTATCTTTTTTCCGATAAATAGTGGGCCGTTGTCGCAACTGATTTCTTTGGGTATGCCGAAACGTCATATGATGTTTTTCCATATGAAGGCGCTGACTTCTTGTTCGCGTATTTGGGCATACGCACCTGCTTCTACCCACTTGGAGAAGTAGTCAGTAAAAACTAACAGAAATCGTACCTTTCCTCGCCCTGTTGGCAGAGGGCCGATTATGTCCATTCCTCATTTGATGAGGGTCCAAAGTGATATTACTGAGTGTAGGGGCTCTCCCGGTTAATGTATCATGGGGGCGTACTTTTGGTACTGTTCGCATCTGCGAACATACTCTGCTGCCTCCTTTTTCATTGTAGGCCAGTAATACCCGACGCGGATAATGCAGCGGACAAGAGCACAATTACCGGTTTGTGCGCCGCAGTGACCTTCGTGTACCTCTTCGAGTACTTGCCTTGTCTGGTGCGGCCCTAAGCACTTAGAAAGGGGTCCGCCAAACGTTCTTTTGTACAGGTCGTGGTTTATCAAGCAGTATGAGGCGACCTGTACACGGAACTTTTTGGCTGCCTTTTTGTCGAGTGGGAGTGTCCCGTCCTGCAGATAGGAGATAAACTGGTTGCGCCAGTCCCAAGTCAGATTTAAAGAGAGTACCTCAATGTGATCTATGGCTGAATGAAGTAGGGTTACTATGTTTCCCTTGTTGATGTTCTTGGTGGCTGTGGCCGACTTGGCTAGGCTATCTGCTTCGATGTTCTGCGCCCTTGGGATTTACTCCGGGCGGCATTCGTCGAATTTGGGCATCAACTTGTGGATTTCTGACCGATATTTCTGCAGCCTTTGCTCCTTAATCCGGTAAGTCCCGGTGACCTGGTTTACCACGAGTTGATAATCACAATGGAGGTTGAGTCGTCGAGCCCCGTATTTGATGGCTAACTTCATGCCTGCAATCACAGCCTTATACTTTGCCTCATTGTTAGTCATCTGGGGGCATCGTATGGACTGGCGAATTATTTCGCCCGTGGGGACCTCGAGTGAGAGTCCCAGTCCCAGTCCCGATCACGAGGCGTTAGAAGCGCCGTCAGTGTAGAGGGTCCAGAGTTCGGCACCAGGTGTGGCGCGAATGGCCTCTAGTTCCGCTTTCGACAAGATCTCTGTACTAAAATCGGCGACAAAATCTTCAAGTACCTGCGACTTGATGGCATTTCTTGGGTGGTAAGATATGTCGTGCTGGCTGAGCTCTATGGCCCATCTAGCGAGCCTTCCCGACAGTTCGGGTTTATGTAGGATGCTCAGCAGGGGGAAAGTCGTTACAACTCTTATGTGGTGGCACTGAAAGTAAGGTCTAAGCTTTCGTGAAACTACGACCATTGCTAGGGCGAGCTTTTCGAGGTGTGGATACTACGTTTAGGTGTCCACTAGGGTTTTGCTGATATAGTAAATAGGATATTGCGTACCTTTGTTTTCGCGGACCAGGACTGCGCTAACAGCGACTTCGGACACCGCCAGATATACAAGTAAGGGTTTGCCTGGTTTTGTCTTGACTAGCAGCGGTGGCAAAGATAGGTATTCTTTCAATTTTTTCAGAGCCTCGGCGCATTCCTCATTCCATTATAGCCCGTGATCTTTTCTTAGTACGTTAAAAAATTTATGGCACCTGTCGGAGGATCGCGAGATGAACCTGGATAGGGGGGGCTATTCGCCCTGTCAGTTTTTGTACCTATTTTTTATTGTTCAAAGTCTCAGTTATCGCGTCTATTGCCTTGATCTGGTCCGGGTTGACTTCAATACCTTGTTGTGATACGAGGAACCCCAAGAACTTCCCTAATGCTACGCCGAAGGCATACTTTTCTGGGTTCAATTTCATCTCATACCGCCTCAGTATCTCGAAAGCATCTTTCAGATGATCGAGGTGGTCTTCTTTGCTTGCCGATTTTACCAGCATGTCATCGATGTAGACCTCCATGGTCTTTCCAATCTGTTTCTTGAACATTCTGGTGACCAGTCTCTGTTATGTTGCCCCTGCGTTTTTGAGTCCGAACGACATCACTTTGTAGCAGTACGTCCCCTGGTGGGTGATGAATGTTGTTTTCTCCTGGTCCTCTTCGGCCATCATGATTTGGTTGTAGCCGGAGTAGGCATCCAAAAAGCTTAGCAGCTCATGTCCCGCTGTGGCGTCGATCAACTGGTCGATGTGGGGTAATGGGAATGAGTCTTTTGGGCATGCTTTGTTGAGGTCGGTGAAATCAACGCACATCCTCCATTTCCCGTTTTTCTTCTTGACCATCACGACGTTGGCGACCCATTGGGGATATTTTGATTCCCTTATGGACCCGTTAGCCAGTAGCTTATCTACCTCTTTGCTGACAGCCTCGTTGATCGCGGCATTGAACTTCCTTCTGACTTGCCGTACGGGTGGATATAGTGGGTCGACGTACAGTTTGTAGGTGGCGATGTCTCTTGGTATTCCTGGCATATCTGAATGAGAAAAAGCAAAAAGATACGCGTGGTTAGTAAGGAATTCATGGTACTTACATGGATCGGAGAGGCTGTGTCCGATGTAGGCTTTCTTGGTATGGTCGGTGCTGTCCAGTTGCACCGGGTCAAGATTCTCGACCGTCGCTTTGCAGGCTTCTACGATATCTGGATCTTTTATGGCGTCCGTTGTCGGGTTGACCTTAGTCCACGACACAGCTGATTGTTATGCCTCCGCACTAGCACCTTTCAACTGTTTGGTGTGTGAGCAGTCTTGAGCGATCCGGTAGCACTCTTGTGCTGTGCGCGGCTCGCCACGAATGCTAAACACTCCCCAAGGGGTGGGGAATATGATCACTTGGTAGAAGCTTGAGGGGACTGCTCTCATGGCGTGTATCCATGGTCGTCCTATGATGGCGTTGTAGGCTGTTTCATGGTTCATGACGTGGAAAGTGGTTTCCAGCGTAACTCCCACTGCTAAAATTGGCAATGATACCTCCCCGGAGGTTCATTCCACTGTATTGTTAAAACCAGTTAGTGTTATGCAGCGCGGTATTATCTTATCTTCGAGCCTCATTTGAGCGAGGACTCTTGGATGGATAATACAAGCTTCGCTTCTGTCATCAACCATGATCCTCTTAACATCAGTGTCGGTAATACGTAAAGTTATGACTAAAGCATCATAGCGAGGAAAATACAAACCGTCGGCATCAGACTTATCGAAGGTGATACTTTCTTCGAAGTCGTCATACCGTTCGTGGGCGATAGTTCGCTTTAATTTGTGCGAGGTGGTGAATTTTACATGATTGATCGCTGAATCATCGCCTCCTCCGACGATCATATTGATGACGCATGCTGGCGAAGGTGGCTTTAGCGGTCCCTGAGGTTGTTCCCGCCCCCGTGCGAAATTTACCTTTCTGTTATCGCTGAGCAACTCCCTCAGGTATCCTTGGTTTAGCATTCTGGCTACCTCCTGCCGTAGCCCTATGCAATCTTTGGTTTTGTGCCCTCGTTCCTGGTGGAACTCGCATAGGATATTTAATTTCCTTGTGGCGGGGTCTGATTTCATCTTTTGCGGCCATTGTAATTTGGTGCCTAGCTTCTCCAGTGCGTACACTATTTCTGAGGGAGACACGCAAAAGTTATGGGCAGATAATAAAGGGGGCATACCTCTTTCGTTACGGAGTGGGGCGACATGTCGCTGCAGTGCTTCTGTGTTCTGGGTGGTGGTGGATGAGAGGATCAGGTATAGGACTGGTGTCTTTCTTTGTTGAAACGTGAGGATTGTTCCTGTCGGCCTTCGCCACGTCGATCCCTTCTTGCTTTTGACTGTATCGTCGTGAGCCGTTGGGTTGGTCCGTTGAGATCATCCTCGTCCGCTCGTACCTCGGCTCAGTAGGCGTTGTGAATCTCCTCCCATGTGGTACGGGGATACTTCATGAGTCGGCTCAGCAGCTTTTTGGTTGCTCTCGAACCATCTCTGCTCAACCCGTTTTGGAAGGCTGCTACTGTTATGCCTTCCGACACATTTTGTAGGCTCATCCTCACTCTATTGAATCTGGCCAAGAAGTCCATGAGTCCCCCACCTGCGGTATGCCGGACGGCGAAGATATCGTTGACCCGGGCCTCAGCTTTCTTTGCTCCTGCATGGGCGGTGGCAAATTTATCCTCCATTTCTTCGAATGTCGATATCGCTCTGGCTGGCAGCTGGAGTACCACGTTAACGCCCCTCCCATTAACGTTTCCCCGAACTTTTTCAGCAGTACGGATGGTACTTGTTCCTTCGACAGATCATTACCTTTCACAGCGGTCACATAGTGGATCAGGTGGTCTTCGGGGTTTGTCGTCCCGTCATATATCCTTAAATAAGGCGGCATTTTGAATGTTTTTGGGATCGAATGAGGTGCAACTTCTTCGCTATGGGGCTGTTCAACAAATCTTCCCACGTCGTGCTTCGGTAGTAACTTAGGGGCACCGGGAATTTTGTCCACCCTTTCTTGATGCTCTTTCATTTGATCTCGAAGTACCTTATTTTCGCTTTCCATTTCTTCCATTTTCTTTAGGATGGCTGCAAGTGTGCCATCGTTGGTCTAGTCATTGGAGTTGTGGTTGTTTGTTCGTATAGTGTCGTATTCGCTGGTGGTAGTGATACCAGTCGTCACTGGGTTCTTAGCGTTGTTTTGGGGCAATTTCTCGAGTAAGTTGCCTAGGGTGTTCATCAACTATTCTTCTAGTAGTTTCTTGACCACTGGGGGTGGGGTTTCTTTGACCACAGATGTGGAAGCTCCTTTTTCGTGCAAGATCGTCAGATCTTCAGATGGAGAGGGTGAGATTTCTCCCTCTTGAATGATGCCAAGTGTTGTGCTCAAAATGTTTTCCCTACCTGCTTCGTTGAGGGGGCCAAAGAGGTTGGCTGTGACACAGGCTATCGCTTTCAATCTTGCGTCATTTTCTGCCATTTTTGGTATCGATAGAATGTGAATGAAGGTGGTTGTTCTTGAGATTTCTAGGTGCAAACTATGATTTCGATTGCCGAAATCCCAACAGACGGCGCCAAATTGTTTGACTTGAAAGTTAATGAATACTTAGCAAGCAAATACAATCAAAAATAGATCAAAGGTAAATCATAATCGAATATAATCAGACCTAGAAATATATATAATATCTTTTATTGTTTTTTTTGTATTGAGTGTTCCAAAGAGTAATGAGGTAGAGAGAGAGATTGAGAGAAAAATAGAGAGAGATAGAGAGAGTTTCTATTAGCAAAAAGGATCTGCCCTTTACAACATTGGGATCCTCCTTTATATAACAGGAGGATCTCCTCGAGATAATAAAGAAAAATAATATAAAAATAAGTCGTGCATCCTCGATGGAACGACGAGACTTGTTAACGCGCTTTCGCTCCGACATTTTGGGGGCGTACCCTCACTACGACCATTGTTTAGCCCAGGGTCGTGGTCACAGCAATGGGCAGAATTTTGCCCTATAGAGGAGCAGTTTTAGATTTAATCAAAATATGTTTTGTATATAGGTGTCATTATCAATATACTATTTTTTTCTAAAGATATAAGGGTGGTCCGGCTCTTCCCGGAACTTATGCATATCAAAAGCTTAGTATACCAGGATGTCCTTTATATACATATATATATATACAAAAAATTATCGAACTCTACGGATGCTCCTCTCTCGGTATACCGTAGCTCCGCCGCTGACTGAAGCACAAAAAAGTAATGATCAAAGTGAAAATTATAAATAGAATATATACTCCACCTAATTTAATATGAACCGATAAGCTTATTTTACGTATTTGACAATGACATGAAAGGAATCTATTAAAAGTACTGGAAATTACTAGAATTATTTTGACACCTCACCTTTTTTCAAGTAATGGCTCATCTTAACTCGAATATGACGGTCACTAACATTTTTTGGAGTTCGAAAATTCATTTAAAAAGTAGTTCTGTGGTGATATATCCTACTTGCAAAAAATTTAAGTATATTTTAAAAAAACTCTTTGAATTAGTAGGTTGAGATGATTATTTGGAGTTTAGACCATAGAATTCTCAATAAAGAACCCGTGGATGACGAGATTTTTTCACTTTTAACCAAAGACAACGTGTTCGATTTCTAAAAATAAAAAATTGTTTGATAGCCGAGTATATCACCCCCCCCCCCCCT
>MU731398.1:26501-69481 GCA_026770625.1 Nicotiana glauca
TAAAAAAAAAAAATTGTTTGATAGCCGAGTATATCCCCCCCCCCCCCCCTAATGTCCCAGATACGTTTTCGAATTAGTCTGTGTTAAACCAAAAAGTTGAAGTCTTGTTATTAAACTAATTAAATAAAAAGATATGGAGTAAATTCTAGCCAAAGATAATTTATTCTAGATCCGAGATAGAAGAAAGAAATAAACAAGCAAAGTTAAACATAAAATTTGACCACAATCATGATTGTATTTCATAATGTAAGAAAAGGAAGATGGTTTCCATAATATCGAATGATAATTAAGAGTACATAAAGGAAAAACATCACCATTCTTGAACAAGATAGACTTCCATACATTTGATAAAGTTGAACTATAGATAAAACGCTAGGATCCTAAGACTTATCCTCCTTTTGGTGAAGAGCTTGGGAGAATCGAACATCTTCTATGAGGGATATATGTGTCCTCTGTTATTCTCTCATGATATTTATGCAAAACACTTTCTTTACCCAGTGGTCCTTAACCGGAGTATCTAAGTTCTTGGAATATCCTCTAGAGTATTTCTCTGAAATGTCTAAATGTCAAACTAGCCGCTCGGGCTGAATTGAGTGCTCAACCTCGACTATAGCTGAACCATTCGCTGATATATTGCTTCGTGTACGTGACTTCGGCTTGGTTGACTCCTGGTCATTATTCTTTAAGTAGAATTCCTTTGATAATTTTCTGACCTATACAGTTAGTCCATCCGCCTGTCGGGGTCATCTTTGGACGAGTTTGATGGGCGGACTATGCCAGTTTACGAGTTCAGAAATCTGAGCATCTGGGTCGAGGGACGAACCCTTCATAGCGAGATGACGATGTGATGCTTCGAGAGCCATACCTGACTGTTACGTCAGTTTGAAATGGCGTCAAATTGTCACACGTCATTACGGCGCACGTTCCCTATACATTACGTCATTTCCTATGCCTCTTCTATTTTGGAGTTGATGTGGCGATGTTTGATTTTTCCACTCAGGGTGCTTGTATTCTTATAAATAGACAAGAGAACTTCTCGTTTGGGTTGCTGTGTTTCCTATAAATTATTCGAAAAACTCTAAGCTTTTCTTTCTTCCCTCTTCTGAATCTTACGTCTCCATATCTCTTCTTTTGAATTTTCTTGCCATTGTTACCCCCTCCACCTTAGCACTTATCATCTCCATAACCAAAGAAGACATGGGTAGTGCACCTTCTAACTCCGGTAGAGTCGTCGGTACCATTGCATCGGAAACGGATATACTCTCCCATGAAGAAGGGACAACCATTATAGAAGATGAGAATTTTTCCACTGTGGATGAGATAATTTTACGCTCGGGGAGAGCCAGGACTGATTTCAAGAACTTACCTGATGCTGATCTTGAGCCCGTTATTTCTGTATTGGACGCTGCAGCTCTTGTTTCGGTTAAGCCTAAGTGGAGGATTCCTGACCACGTTGAACTTATTCCCATGATAACGACACCATACAGATACATCGCCCGTGGTATTGCGCATTTTATGCGTACCTATTTGTCATCGGTTACACACTTCCCTTTCCTTCCTTGGCAGAGGACTTCTGTCGCTATTATGGGTTATGCCCGGCTTAGCTCTCCCTGTATAAGTACAAGCTCTTCCTCATGCTTACCAAGTACGCGGAACTGGCCGACCGGGGGATTTCTCTCCGTCACTTGCTTCACTATTTCGTACCTTTTTTTTACAGGGGTATTATGATACATCTTCGTCACCGCGGGATCAATGACTTGGTGGTGAAGATGGATGGTAAGACTAATCACTGCTTTTGGGAGAACTTCTTCTTTGTGAGGACGGAACACGTGGTGTCAAATCCTAACGGATTTCCTGAGGAGTGGAATTATGACCGTAATTTTTTTTAAACAACTTCTCGTTGTCCCCTTCCAGTGATCTGATTGTTCTTCTTTTTCCTTTTTCTCTATTTTACAGTCGAGAAGGCACCTCCTCCGGTAGTTGCTGGTATTCGCGGGTGGGTGAGCCCGGTTTTGCCCCATACGATTGGGATTTGTGAATGGTCGTCGTTTCACGAGAGATTTGGGCGTAGACCTTCTGTTGGTGAGTCATCTCGTCTTGCCCTTTGTCATGTATTTAGTTTTTCTGTATCTAGTTAGTAGGGTGGGGGCCCCTTTTGTCCCTTTGTAAGACGTTATTTTTTCTTTGAATGGAGCAGTTGATTTGTCCTTGGTTGTACGTCTTTGGCCTTATTTATTTTTTTAAATTTCTAGGATCTTCTTGCGATAAGTCCCTGACTTTAGGTAGTTAATCCGAGCGAGGTCTAATGTAGCTTGCTTAATTCGAGCGAGGTCAAATTTAGATTTGTTGATTCGATCGAGGTCGGATTTGTCTTGCTAATTCGAGCGAGGTCGGATTTGCTTTGTTAATTCGAGCGAGATCGATTTTGTCTTCCTAGTTCGAGCGAGGTCGAATTTATTCTTTTAATTCGAGCGAGGTCTGTAAGCACGTAATTTTTTACCCATAATTAGAATTATCTTTAATAGTCTTGGTATTTATAGAATATTTATTTGAGTTTATTTCTATAGGATTTCACTTTATTTTAATTTTAAAGCACAAAAATTGAGAAATACAAAAAATAGTTTCATACAATTTGCCTTAATTAATTAGAATGAATTTTATAGTTAATAGCATATATTAAAATTATTAAGTTTCTTAATTGATGCACTTTAGGAGTTGAAATCCCAAATTTTGAGCACAAAACTTGGCCACTAAAGGCCCAAATGTGAGCCTGACTCGCTCAAGCCCACACCCACTTCCCATTTAACTTAACCTAATTCCTAATCCCTACAAAAGCATACCTAATCACAAAAAAAGAAGGGATATACAGCCGCACCTCCCAGAACAAAACAAGAAAAACTCTCCATCACAAAATTTCCAGATTTCGGCCGTTTCAAAATCCCCTCTTTGAGCATTAATTTTGGTATATATAAAAAGATTCAATCTCAAGAACCAGATGAACACAACAATTCTCCTATTCTGAAACTAACGAACACTCATTCCAACAAAATGAGTGATCTAAAATCCAAGAATTTTTTTTGGAAGTTTACTCAATATGAAAATCTGAGCTTCTTAAAAATTGTTGATTCTTCATCCTTAATTTTCGGATTCTGATTTCTAAATCACGGGGATTCATTTGAGTTGGGAGCCGTCTTGAGTTCGAGTTGCATGAGGATTTCTTGTGGGCTTTGAGTTTGCGATTCCGGGTTTGAATTGTTGCTATTTTCTCGGCTAGATTTTGGATTTGAAGCATTGTATTTGTTTGGTTGCTCGAATATTCAAAGTAATCTAATCATCGAGATTTGAGGTGTGATTGAGTCGTCGTCCCATTTTCTATTGCCGTACATTGGTTCCGGTCTATGGTTCTTGTTGTTGTCCATTTTCCCGGTCAAGTTCGAGTTGCCGAAATTTGACGTTGTTGTAAACAAATTGGTGGTTCTTCTTACTAATTGAAGAACGTTTTCTTTAAGGTCTATTGTTCTTGCTCTCTTTATTATCTTACTGTTAATTCCATGGGTTAAAGCATGATATCAGTCCATAGGTCATATATATGTCATTAAGATTATTATCGATACTTTTGGATCCATTTGCCTTTAATATTTTAAAAAAAGTATTAGTCTGTTAAAGTTTGCAAGATTTAGATTATAGCTTAACTTTCAGTCTTCATGATTTAATTGTTAGTCTAATTCTATAATGCATGCCTTACGATAATCTCAAAGTTTTGGAAGAATAATGAATACCTAGTATACTTTTAGGCCCGCTTTTAATCTATTATCGTGATTATGTACACGTTCGCATGACATATTTATGATTCTCAAAACAAAGCAAGGTACGCGTTCGCGCGACTTTGGCCGAACAATTTTAATAATTAATAAAGCGCGATAAATTATGTACACATATGCGTGACATGATTTTAATGCCCCAAATAAAGCGAGTACACGCATGCGTGACTTATTTCAAGATAATTTCATAATCACAAATAATCAAGTAATTAAAAGCGTTAAAAGGGCACATGTACATAGGTTCTTAAATGAGTAATTAAATAATTTTATTAAGCAGGTATAATTATTACAACGATCGTGCTAGAACCACGGAATTCGGGAATGCCTAATAACTTCTCCTGTGTTAACAGCATTCCTTACCCGGTCTTCTGTGTTCGCAGACTATAAATAAGAGTTAATTTTCTCTATTTGGGATTTAAAATAAACTGGTAAGTTGGGAAACCATAATTATCCTAAGTGGCGACTCTAAAATTTAATAAATAATTTCATTTCGAATAACGTCACTTTAATTGAAAAAACTCCTTTTTACCTATCCCCTCGGGAAAAAGGAGGCGTGACAAAGTCTAATTTGTCTTGTTAATTCGAGCGAGGTCGAATTTGTTTTGTTAATTCGAGCAAGGTTGAATCTGTCTTGTTAATTCCAGCGAGGTCGAATTTATTTTGTTAATTCGAGCGAGGTAGGATTTGTCTTGCTAATTCGAGTGTTGGTCGAGTTTATTTTGTTAATCGAGCGAGGTCGAATTTATTTTGTTAATTCGAGCCGGGTTGAATTTGTCTTGTTAATTCGATAGAGGTCGAATATGTTTTGTTAATTCGAGCGAGGTTGAATTTGTCTTGCTAATTCAAGCGAGGTCAAATTTGGCTTGCTAATTCGAGCGTTGTTGAATTTAGACTTGATTGATTCGAGCGAGGTCGAATTTGTCTTTCTAATTTGAGCGAGGTCAAAATTGATTTGTTAATTCGAGCGAGGTCGAATTTGTCTTGCTAATTCGAGCGATGTCGAATTTATTTTGTTAACTCGAGCGAGGTCGAATTTGTTTTGTTAATTCGAGCAAGGTCGAATTTATTTTGTTAATTGGAGCGAGGTTGAATTTGTCTTGTTAATTGGAGCGAGGTCGAATTTGTCTTGCTAATTCGAGCGATGTCGAATTTATTTTGTTAACTCGAGCGAGGTCGAATTTATTTTGTTAATTCGAGCGAGGTCGAATTTGTCTTGTTAATTCGAGCGAGGTCGAATTTGTTTTGTTAATTCAAGCGAGGTCGAATTTGTCTTGTTAATTCGAGCGAGGTCGAATTTGTTTTGTTAATTCGAGCAAGGTCGAATTTGTCTTGCTTATTCGAGCGTGGTCGAATTTATTTTTTAAATTCGAGCGAGGTCGAATGTACATTTCCTGTGTTGGCGTGATGTGTAAACTTGGTGGAGTTGCGAGAATTCCATTTGTTGCTTCGCTTACTCATTTATTGGGGGTTACTGCATGTTGCTGTACGGTCCATACATACATTCGAGGGGTCCCAGTCTATCTAGTCCTTTCATCGCTCGGCTTGGAGAAGTAGTCGATAGGCTGGGCGATGAATGTCTTGCTCAAGTTTCGGGACGTCTCAATGTAGGTGCGAGATTGAAATTTCGCTAGTTGTGTCGTCGCATAGTGGCTTTAGCGAGCGCGTGGGTGAGTTTCACGCACTTATGTTCTGTCTGCATGTTGAAGAGATTCGTATATTTTTCTGGCTGGTGATCCAATCCCAGTCTATACAGACTTTTCCTTTATGGCGTTGAGTACCAAATTATTGGGGGGGTTCGCTAGACGGTTTCCTACAGGATGATATAGCGTGGAGCGTTTTCTCGGCGTGCTATTTTTGATTGCGTTTGTTTTCGGTTCGCGTGTCGGTGAGTATGCACCTGTTCCTATCCCACTCTTAAAAGAAATAGCAAGTTAAAGCCAAACGGAATCATTTGTTACCTCGACTGATTGGTTAACAAGTGGAAGAGAGCGACCATGTTCCCTTCTTTCGTGCTTCGTAGCAACTATCATAGGTTGAGCTAATATCCACTAAACTCGGATGACATCTTATGGGTCTTTGAATTGGTGTTTTTGCCGTCTTCGCTACTTGGGTCTGGAAAGTCCCTTCGATCTGATTGGCAATGAACTGAGAGTGCTAGCTTCAGAGCCGATATCAGGCTCGCACTTAGCTTCGACGTTAGTCGAATCTTGGCACCTTATGGGCTGATGACTTGCTTCGCCCGTTGGGATCTTCGAGTTCAAGTTCCAATCCGATCCAGTCCCGAGTGCGTGAGCAAACTAAAAGTTTGGCTAAAGAGTGAAGTTACAACGAACGAGAAGTAGAACTAGAACCGAGTTTAGATCTAGAGGAAACTAAAACTTTGGCTAGAAAATCCCCACAGACGCCGCCAAATTGTTTAACCAAAAAGTTTCAAGCCTTTTTATTAAACTAATTAAATAAGAAGATATGGGGTAAATCCTAGCCAGAGATAATTTATTCTAGATCTGAGATAGAAGACAGGAATAAACAAGCAAAGCTAAACATAAAATTTGATTACAGTCGCGATTGTATTTCGTAATGTAAGAAAAGGAACATGGTTTCCACAATACCGAATGATAATGAAGAATACATAAAGGAAAAAGCATCACCATTAGTGAACAAGATAAACTTCCATACATTTGATAAAGTTGAACTACATATAAAACGTCAGGATCTTGCGAATTATCCCCCTTTTGGCGAAGAGCTTGGGAGGATCGAACATTTCTTCTTTAGAGGGATATATGTATCCCTCTGTTATTCTCTCTCATGATATTTATACAAAATACTTCCTTTACCCAGCAGTCCTTAACCGGAATATCTAAGTTCTTGGAATATCCTCGAGAGTATTCCTCTGAAATGTCTAAGTGTCGAACTAGCCATTCTGGCCGAACTGAGTGCTCGACCTCGACCGTAGCTGAATCATTCGCTGATATATTGCTTCCTGTACGTGACTTCGACTTGGTTGACTCCTGATCGTTACTCCTTAAGTAGAAATGCTTTACACTAATAAAAACACCACATACAAGTCTCAAATTTGACATTTTTAAATATCAAACGTTTACCATCGTACCAAACGGGTAAGTCTTAATTAGTGCACTTGAATGGTTTGGTGATTCTCGTAATCATATTAATTTGAATTCTTTTGGTGAAAATTCCAATAGTTTTTTAAGGTCGGACTTCTAATAAATAAAAAGAAAATTCTAAATATGATCATGTCACTTAAATTATTAAAAGAAACATGCTTATCTTCTTATAGTTTGTGAGTCTACTTCATTCACATTCATTTATTATTTGTCTAAGGATAAAAGACGGCTAACCCCGACCATATGGAATTAATCAATTAATCAGAGAAATTGATTATCTCGGCTTAATCGCCAAAATGTGTTAGGACATTTTTGACGTGGTTTGCAGATACCTTCTGTTGCTTTCATCTTAATGATTGTGCTTAGTTAAATGCGGATAAAAATCTGTACTTTGTACTAAGGAAAAAAAAACTACTATTTTTCATATGACTTATAGCCTGTTTGGCCAAGCTTCTTTTTGACCAAAAGTATTTTTTTTTTTTTTTTGCCAAAAGCAATTTTGGTCAAAAATTAAGGTGTTTGGCCAACCTTTTAGAAGAAAAAAAAGAAGTGCTTTTGAGGAGAAGGAGAATCAGTTTTGGAGAAGCAGAAAAAAGTAGATTCTCTCCAAAAGCACTTTTTTGAGAAGCACTTTTGAGAAAAATACACTTAGAAGCAGTTTTTAAAGCTTGGCCAAACAGTAATTGCTGCTTAGAAGTGCTTTTCAAACTAATTAGCCAAACACAAACTGATTCTCACCAAAAATACTTTTGAGAAATGCACTTTTGAAAAAAAAGCACTTCTCAAAATAAGCTGATTTTTGCACCTTGGCCAAACGGGCTATTCATCAATGATGTGGTAATAATACTACTTCTAAGAGTCTCATTCGGGTGTTGGGTATGAAATTATTTTTAACACCATCCGAAAAGCAAAAGATTCGTCAGTTCAGGCTGAAAATACATATGTAGATAGTAGTCTAAGGCTAAGGCCGAGGACGGAAGCTCGGGACACAGCAGTATGAGGCGGAAGTCTCAGCACGGTTCTATGAGAAGAGAATGGATACCTACTGGAGCTTTGACCAAGCACCACGGGTCAATTCCGCTTTGGGGCCACCTGGCATACCTATTTCTTGGAGCGTATAAGGGGAAAATATCTCTTGCGTCATTAGCTGTTTTTTAGCATTTTTTTACCTGAGTTGTTGATCATCAGCTGACCTCACACGAGTATTAGGGAGCGTTTTTTCTCACAATATAGAATTATCTGATGCGGATTCGGATTTAGTTGGACACTAAAATGGAACATGTGGTGATGACCGTGAAAACCTAATTTTATGTTAAAAAGTAGTTTCTTGTACTTTAGCAAGCTTAGCATGGACGGCAAACAAAATTAATTTGTTTAATTAATCAATTAAATATTCCTTTATAAGCTCCATTTTAGTTTAATTGTTGCTTAATCCAATTATCATTTACTTTCATGCAAAAACACTTACTCTGCCTTTTTGCCGTCTTTCTATGCATAATAAATAAACTTATTATTGAGATGTCCCTTTTATAAGTCAATAAATTGAAACAAAAGCTAAGTATCTCAATTATTTACTCTTTAAAAAGAATATTTATCACCATCTTAGTTTAATGCACGTAATTATATATCTATAAACGTCCACATCATTTTATAATTTATTACTTAATTCTTTTTATATCCTATTTGTTAATTAGTTTGTTCCATCAACATTTTAGCCGGCCTGGACTTCCAGAGAAACACAGAGGATATCCCCCACCAAATGTATGAGTGGTGAATAAATAAATTTAAACTATAAACGGTGTTTGATTAAATTAATTGATATTAAATGAGTAAATTAATATATCTGAATTGGTCTATATACCAAATTGACATGATTGGGAAGATTACTTTGAAAATAATAAGTTGACCCACAAGAAAATGGAATTGATAGCGATTTAAATGTATTTTAATAATTATTCATTTTTTTATTAATTTCATTATGGCACTCATTAATTATGAGTGGGACATCTACAAATCATTCATTAGTTTAGACTATGATGTGACGAACATTCCAATTTTCAAATAAAGGACTCCATCACAACGTCATTTTCCATGCACTAATTGGAAACATTCGCGACTAAAAAAATCCCCAAAAAGAAAATATAAAGGAGCTTTTCCTAAGGTCCAAATTATTCACTTTTTTTTTTCTCTTTCTATTTTCTCTCCCCTTTCATTTTGAAGCTTGAAATTTCACTGGCAAAAGTTTTGTGAGTGCATGTAACAGATTTACAATTAGAGTAAAACTTAGAGCCCGTTTGGACATAGAAGTTTTTTATTTTTACTTTTTTCGAAATCATCGTTTATTTATAAAATTTTTAATTTTCACTTAAAGATGCATTTTGAAAAATTTCGAATTTAAAAAAACCAAAAAGTTATTTTTCAAATTTTTCACTCAAATCTCTCACAAAATTTCAAAACAATCCAAAATTGTATTTATGTCCAAATACAATCTAAATTTTAAATATCATTTTCACTTGAAAATATTTTTTAGCATGTTTTGGAACTTTATAGGTAATATGCACCCCCCCCCCACTTATTTTCTTGTTTGAAATATTTCTATCATTAATACATAGCCAAATGCTAAAGGGAAAATAATTAGTATATCATAAGCTGATAGGTAGAGCAGGATTCACCCAGAATTCTGGTGGGATAAATTCTTAGGTAGAGATCTCGAATTTGAACCTTGTGAATTTAAAAAACCTTGATCTAGAACCTTTTTTTTTTCCTTTAATGAGCCCTATAATCTGGATTTGTTGTTGGTGTCCTAACAGCGGGTACTGAATATTGAGGAGAAATTTAAAAAATAGCCAGATTTACAGGCAGTCATTCAAAAATAACCGCAGTTTCAAAAGTCATCGAAATTTAGTCATATTTTATGTAAGATAAATCTGAACGATGACACTGTTCAAAATTCGAAAAATACTCCAGCATAAATATTGAAATTCCAGACTAATATACTGGAGTTCCAGTATATTATACTGGAGTTTCAATATATTATACTAGAGCCAGCAAAGTATACCGGTCCAGCATAATATGCTGCAAGTTCATATACAGGTGCACGGAACTCCAGTATATTATGTTGGGCCGATCTCTATTGCAATAAAATAGTGGCTATTTTTAATAACTTGACAAACACTGACTATTTTTAAATGACTAATATGAAAACTGGCTAACCCGTATTATTTTAACTGAATATCGATACATCGGAAATCCGTATTAGTTGGTGTCCCTTGCGCATGGCCGACCAGTGGGGAGGGTACTAAGGCCGTTGCTTCAGGCCCCAACTTTTGAGGGGCCCCATTTCCTAATAATAGTATAGGTGTAGAGTCCGGAACCTAAATATTGACTCTTTGGACTCAAAACACACAAACATGTATTTTTTTTTATAAAAAAAAAAGACATTTCTATATATAACGTATAAAAATAAGACGCTATACATTGATGGTCATGGCTACCGTAGCGTTTTGTGTTTATACGCTATATATATAGCGTACTAACAAAATATGCTATGCTCTGACTATGGCCCCATAAATAAGTGAACTGACAAATTCAATAATTTAACTGTATAGCGTGTGTTTACAAGACACTATATATAGAAAAATTTCAATATCCCGGGCTATCCATTTCCTATATAGAGTGGTTAAAACTTTAGAAAAATTCGTTCACATACAATTCTAACTCCCTTCAATATTTTTTTGTTGTTAAATTCTGAAGCATTTTTTTCGTAATGTCTGAAGAGCGTAGAATAAGAGTTTCATTATATTGGGGGGTGGGAGGTGATGTTATGACGGAGAATAACTCTGTGAGGTATACTTTATCTCCACAGAGTCATGTTAAATTGCCCATTAGTATGGAGTACGATAAATTGGTATCGTTGCTACGTAAAAAAATGAGTGAGAGTAGGCGTTCAGTGACACTTACGGAAGATATTTGTATTCCGTCACTCTTCAAGGGACTGCTTTTTACTCGGAGTTAAACATCTACGATGATGAAACTTTTAGGGATTTTCTGAGGACTCCGGATGAATACCGGAAATATCTTGTAATAAATATGTTGGATATGTACGTCAAGGTCGAAGACGTTTCAAGCAATAAGGTGGCCGGGCTGGTTCCGGATAACCCCCAGTTATCGGCTGGCTATTATTAAAGGAGTTTTTGCCGGACAGGTTCCGGATGAAAGAGTTTTCCTTGATTTAAACTTATCCCCGCCTGCTATACATAATTCACAAGAGGAGTGTTAAGCTTCAATTTTCCTTTGTGTTACGATGTATATTTTTGTTATATTCAATTTCTATTAATGCTCATATATTTAACATGGGGTACAGGCCGGATTTGAATTTTATAAATTATGAACTCGGGCATAGTTTTGGTGGTCCATCCGGGAGCCATCACATACATGAAAATGTCTATCATGGAATTTCATCACATTACTACTTGTAAGTGAAGTGATACAACTATATGAGAAGTATTTTTTAAATTCAGCATCATATTAATTTGTTAATTGTGCAGTGAAAACAAGTATGTTGAGGCAAATGTACTCACTCAATTGCCTGAAGACAACGTATTAAATGGGGATATGGCAGATGCACAGAGTGAGGAAGAGAACAGTGATTACAACAACAATGCTTATGAATCTGGGGACGAGACATGCTTTGGTCGTGAGGATGGTGATGAGGAGGATGAGGAGGAAGGACCTGATGCCACGATAGAGTATGCTCCACCCCCCTAGACGAAGAGTGTATGAGTACCAAGTGTTGTTTCATTCAAAGGAGGTTCCTTACCTTGATAACTTGCCAAACATGCCGGATGTGGAAGCTCTCACAAGGTATTTTGATGAAATTCGGACATCAATGTGGGATGAGTCTAGACCAACGGTGTTGGCAAAGGGCATGCTTTTTCCTGATAAAGCGCGCCTAAGCAGGGCTTGTAAAATGCACAACGTAAAAAAGTATCGTGAGATGACAGTAAGAGAGTCAAGTCCTGTTGTATACAAGGTTGTTTGTCACAGGTGGTTTTGGCCATGTCATTGGATGTTGCGTGCAATGAAAAAGAACACAGGTCTGTGGAAAGTGGGTAAATACATTCCCACCCACACAAGCGAAATGGACACATTCAACTGGAATCATTTCAACTTGGATATTGACTTGATTTTTCTTGTTCTTATTCCACACATCGAAGCGTCCATAACGTATAAAATCAAAGAGTGCATTACATCAGTCCACCAGGAACATGGCCATACAATTACTAAAAGAAAGGCATATCTCGGGCGCAAAAGAGCGTTTGAAATAGTGTATGGTAATTGGGATAAGTCATTTGCAGATCTCCCTAGGTACATGGTTGCACTGCAGCATTTTAACCTCGGGACGGTTGTTAAATGGAAGCTTGAGCGTAGTCCAGGTAAACCAGAATATATATTCAATTACGTGTTCTGGGTGTTTAAACTAGCAATTGATGGTTTTTCGCATTGTCGACCTATAATATCCATAGTCGGCACTCATGTCTATGGAAAGTACGATATCAAGTTGTTGATAGTCGCGACAGTAGATGCTAATGGACAGATATTTCCTCTGGCTTTTGCTATTTGTGCCAATGAAAGCCAAGAGACGTGGACGCTATTTTTGAACCATTTGAAAGAGAACTTTGTCAACCAGCGTTCCGGTATTTGTCTAATATCCGATCGGCACGGTGGTATCTTAAGTTCTGTGAAGCATTTGCCGGCATGGCAAGAACCTTATGCCTATCATCGTTACTATGTTAGGCACCTTAAAGCCAATTTATCAGGCAAGAAGGCAAGGATCTCCATGATTTTATGTGGATGGCAGACACAGACCACCAACAGCATAAATTCTGGCTGCACATGCAATATATCAGGCAAGAAGATGAGGCAGCCTATCGTTGGTTAATGTGACATGACCCTGATGTTACATGCGGATGGTGGCAGATGATGGGGAACTCTGACTACAAATGTGTTAGAGTCTTTCAACAGGTTATTGAAGTCTGCAAGAGGATTGCCTGTCACAGCTATGGTGCGGATGTCGTTCAAGCATATGGCGGAGAGGTTTATTGAAAGGTGTGCAGCTGCAACGTCATTGATGGAAAGGGGTGTCGAATTTATGCCAGGGCCTATGAAGAGATTTGAGAAATACAGACGGCGAGCGCATTGGCATTCATTTTTGCAGTATGATAACGGAAAAAATAATTTTTGAAGTTCGCACCGCTATCCATGAAAATCGAGGTAATAATATACATACTGTAAATGAATTTACAAGTTTATGCTCTTGTGGAAAATGGTCAATCTACCACATGCCTTTCTCACATGCTATCAAGTGCTTTAAACAAGTTGGTTTGGGCATAACCAACTATGTTGATGAACAATATAGAGTTGCGAAGTACCTAAACACATATAGTAGACAGTTGCAACCAGTGGGCGCTGTGCATTATTGGCCGCCTGAACCATTTAAAATGGTGTGTAATAAGTCCTAGTTGCGTCGAATACAGGTGAAAAAAAGAACGCGTATACGGAACTAAATGGATAAGTGATACAGTTTATGCGCGCAGATGTGGTATATGCTCGCAAACAGGACACGCCCATAGAAAATGTCCTTTGGGTGGCAACAATAATGAAGCTCGGGGTGGGTGTTCTTCTAGTGTACCTAACTATCCATGAGTTGATGTTGTAATAAATGGTAGTTATGTCTATGTTGCAAGATTTATGAAATAAAATTATGCTTGTTAATTATGATTTGTACTTTCCCATTTTACATATTTAAATAATAATTTAATAAAATTATTTGTATATACATAAAGAAAAAATATACAGTTTTGTGTGTGTATTTAGCACACACAATATTTATCAGCTGACATAAAGTTATCTTGTCCACATCATGATATTTAGCATGCAAAATATAACGTCGTTAGATAGTATGTTATGTATTTAGTGCAGTTGAACACTACATTATGTGTTTTATCTTGTCGAACTAAAAAAGTTGACCAGCTGACATAAAGTTATCTTGTCCACACCATGATATTTAACACGCAAAATATAGCATCATTAGATAGTACGTTATGTATTTAGCGCGGTTGAACACTACGTTATGTGTGTTGTCTTCTCAAACTGAAAAAGCTGACTAGCTGAAATAAAGTTGTCTTGTCCACATTATGATATTTAACATGCAAAATATAGTGTCATTAGATAGTGCGTATGTATT
The DNA here is from genome assembly GCA_026770625.1 of Nicotiana glauca. NCBI lineage: Eukaryota > Viridiplantae > Streptophyta > Magnoliopsida > Solanales > Solanaceae > Nicotiana > Nicotiana glauca. The sequence goes on from MU731398.1 coordinate 40,691, forward strand.
TAGCGCGGTTGAAAACTACGTTATGTGTGTTGTGTCGAACTGAAAAAACTGACCAGCTGACATAAAGTTGTTTTGTCCACATCATGATATTTAACACGCAAAATATAGCGTCATTAGATAGTACGTTATGTATTTAGCATGATTGAATACTAAGTTATGTATGCGTTGTCTCACCTATAAATAACGGCCTCATTGTAGTTATTTTGTGTGCTCAAAATTTACTAAATACAAATCTTTCATTAAAAGTAAGGTTTTTTTTTACTAAAAGCAAATATTTCACAAATGGCTCAACCTCTTCGTCCACCAATGTGCTACTGTGAAAAATTATGCATGATGCAAAGTTGTTGGGATGGTGGTGAAGCTGGACGCCGCTACTGGCACTGTATGAACCAATTTTACAAGGTTTCCGACGAACCTATTTGTGAGTTTGAGGAATGGGTTAATGAACCATGCTATCAGGAATACTACAAAGAAAAACTGTAGTTTCTCCATAATATGTGTTTACGCCAAAAGGCGATAGAATTATTGCAGAAATGAGGGCGAAACTGAAGGAGGTGGGAGAAGAAAAATGGAAAGCACAATGGAATTGTAAAGCACAAAAGGAACGTAAAAAAAATATAAATGGGAACTTGCGGAGGTGAAGGCGAAACTCAAAGAGGTAGAAGAAGAAAAAGAACAACTGAAAGAACGATTTAAGTGGTTGGAGCAAAGAGTAAATGGCAATCGGGACTAAACAATGGCATATATGTGTTAGTGTATTTTTCATATTTCATGTATTTTTATTATGTTGGCCTATTATGTTTGTGTTTGTGATGTAGCAATATTTTCCTTGTTGTAATGAACTTTATTTTCAGTCATTGTAACGGAATTTTACTTCTTTACGACTTGTGTTTTTATTGCAGTACGAAACTAGTTAATTAACGGAGAAATCAAAAAGTAATGCACATATTATATAAAAGTTGTTGTTAATGTACATACAAAAATATTATTTACATAAAATTCAAAAACAAAATGAATAAAATCAGTCATGTCCCACATCTAGTGTGCCTCAACGCAGCCGCTGGCCTGAGGCGCATCGCATCCCGCCTGGGGACTCTATCAGGATCGTCATCATCAAGTCATCTCCTTATAGCCGGATGCGTAGCTTCATGATCATCAATGGTGCTGAGAGGATCAGTAGAATGAGCCGTCAGTCCAGTAGAAACCTACATATGAGTAAAAAGCTCAGAATAGCAAAATATATAATAGTCATAATAATTTGAATTGTCGTACCACTATAGCGTCGATCTCCTGAATGTAATCATCAGTCGCAATCATGTCAACATCGCGTTCAGCCTTAAAAAGGAAATTAACAAAGTTATGGAAAATACAGAAAATTTCTAATTCAAGACTATGAAAACCATACCTGCGAACGTAATGATGAACCATAACTCAGCCGGCGCTCACTATGTAAATCTCGGATCGTCCGGTCCTCAGCAACGGTAGACGAGCCTGGAAAGTATGTCCCCCAGTCATCCACTCCAGAAAGGTGTGTGCCCGTGATCAATAATTTACCTGACGGGGTCACCTGCGAAATCCCTATAGTGAGATCCGTCCCAAGGCTGTATAACGGCATGTCCGTCTCATATAGGCCACCTGGCACATCGGCAGGAACCTAATCAGCAGGGGCCTCAATGCCCCCTTGCTGGGGACTACCTCCTCTCCGCCCACCGCCACGTCGGGCACCACCACCTCGTCGGGAACCCCCGCCTCGTCAGGCACCAAGGCCTTGCACGTACTCAGCTGGCTCCACATAGTCAGGCACGTGTGCCAAACGCTGATCCTCCCGGGCTCGCTGCAGTGTCCGGGCAGCCAACTCTACAAATCGATGGCTATAATCCTGCAAGGCATCCACAGGATCGCCTTCATAATCCTGCATCTGCAATCCCATATGGTAGATTGTGTGTAGTCCAATAGCCTGCACAAAATATAAAATTATAAACTACGTATATTGCACTAAAATATTTTTATATAATGAATAATAATAGAAAACATACTAGGGCCTCGTGTCGCGCAGCGTATGGAACATACCGACCCCCAGCCTGATGAATAGGGTTCCCGATAAAAAGTCGGGTGACGTGCCCGTACCAGGACATATACCTCTGAATATCCACCTCCTGGTCCCAAGTAGGTGCGGGCGGAATCATCTGCTCTCGAAGGTCCCAACTCTGGATCTGCCCAGCTATCCATGCTATAAATGCGTCATTCGTCTGGCTACGATCATCCCTCTGATAATGCGTAGGCTCACATATAGGCTCTATCAATATATACTGCGGGTGGCCAAACTGCCGAAGTACCCGCTCCGAGGCATGATGCTCCACAATGTCGAGGCATATGAGTGGGGCAGAAGTGCTCCAAATATATCGTCCCACCGAGCAATAAGGTGACAAGGAAGCTATTAAATCCTCGCTATATAGCGTCCAGATGAACTATCAAATAAGAACATGAAACGTGAGTATGTGCAACACTAAGTTAATATACATAAGGTAAGTTTAGGTACATATTTACCTGTGCGCCTCTAGCAGATCCAACACATCCCTGCATAAGGGGAGATTATGATGAGCATCACACTCTCGTAAAAGTCCACGGTAGAGAACCCACCTCCTGGCTAGAGGGAGAAACGGAGGTGCTACAGTAGGAGGTAATTGTGGTCATGGTGGCTGAAGCTACAAGAACCGCTCCCAGGCCCAAACCTAACATACAAAGTTGACGTAATGTTTAAGATAAAGTCTAACTAGGTAGAGTTGGAAATGATGAACACTTTATTTGAATATGTTGTCACGTGTAGAAGCGGCATAAAACCACAAACATCTCTCTGAGTGCCCATGCTCACCCGGCACATCTGCCTATACATGTAACCGAGAACAGCAGCACCCCAGCTATAATAGGGTAACTCATCCACTAGCTTAAGATGATGCAAAATCTAAGGATGATTAGGTTTCCCGAAGTGTTCGGGAACAAGACCCCTCCAAATAGAAGAAGCAACAACAACCTCGTATAATGGGTGATATGCTCCTCCTATGTATCGTCGGTGATATCGGGGTGGAGTAGCTCCAGGTGCTGTCTAATAGGGGTTAAAGCCAACCGAATAGCACCCGACGATGCAGCCTCGTCCTCTGGACTGAAACCCGTGAGCTGCTGCAGCATGTCCAAATAATGATCGCACGATATATATCTAAAAGCAACAGGCAGTGAAACGGCCATGCCATCAGCGGGCAAGCCATATAAAACCTCAGCGTCCTGTAATGTGATGGTAGCCTCACCAATGGGCAAATAAAAAGTATGCGTCTCTGGTCGCCACCGCTCAATCAACATCGTGATCAACGCCCAGTCAACCTGTAGCTGGCCGATCTCAATAATCCTATAAAATCCTGTGGCCTGGAGGCGATGGACTACACGCTCGTGGAGAACTCTGTCATGAAGAAAATCCCACAGGTCGTCCACTCTCCTAGCGCGGAGAATCTGGGAAAGTAACTGTTCCTCCCATATATGGGCGGACCTATGATCGCCGTGAAGCACTAATAGCTCACGAGAGTAAGGGCCGGGATGTATAGGCGCGTCCATGTCGTTAACTGTAAATTAAACAGCATTAATTGTATGTTAATTATTTAATTAAACAAAGTATATGTAACATTTGGGTTCCAGGCTCGATATTTGAGGCCCAGTAACACCAAATTTTCATAGATATTTATGTGTGTGTCAAATTCAATTTTTTGAAAATTTTGTGTGTATTTTGTTTTATAATTTAAATTCTAAATTTTTAATTATTTAATTAAACAAAGTATATGTAACAGTTGGGTTCCAGACTCAATATTTGAGGCCCAGTAGCATCAAATTTTCATGAATATTTATGTCTGTGTCAAATTCAATTTTTTGATAATTTTGTGTATGTTTGTTTTATAATTTAAATTCTAAATTTTTAATTATTTATTTAAATAAAGTATATGTAATACTTGGATTCCAGACTCGATATTTGAGGCCCAATAGCACCACATTTTCATGAATATTTATGTCTGTATCAAATTCAATTTTTTGATAATTTTGTGTGTGTTTGTTTTATAATTTCAATTCTAAATTTTTAATTATTTAATTAAACAAAGTGTATGTAACATTTGGGTTCTAAACTCGATATTTGAGGCCCAATAGCACCAATTTTTTAAGAATATTTATGTGTGTATCAAATTCAATTTTTTGATAATTTTGTGTGTGTTTGTTTTATAATTTCAATTCTAAAATTTTAATTATTTAATTAAACAAAGTGTATGTAACATTTGGGTTCTAAACTCGATATTTGAGGCCCAATAGCACCAATTTTTTAAGAATATTTATGTGTGTATCAAATTCAATTTTTTGATAATTTTGTGTGTGTTTGTTTTATAATTTCAATTCTAAAATTTTAATTATTTAATTAAACAAAGTGTATGTAACATTTGGGTTCTAAACTCGATATTTGAGGCCCAATAGCACCAATTTTTTAAGAATATTTATGTGTGTATCAAATTCAATTTTTTGATAATTTTGTGTGTGTTTGTTTTATAATTTCAATTCTAAAATTTTAATTATTTAATTAAACAAAGTGTATGTAACATTTGGGTTCTAAACTCGATATTTGAGGCCCAATAGCACCAATTTTTTAAGAATATTTATGTGTGTATCAAATTCAATTTTTTGATAATTTTGTGTGTGTTTGTTTTATAATTTCAATTCTAAAATTTTAATTATTTAATTAAACAAAGTGTATGTAACATTTGGGTTCTAAACTCGATATTTGAGGCCCAATAGCACCAATTTTTTAAGAATATTTATGTGTGTATCAAATTCAATTTTTTGATAATTTTGTGTGTGTTTGTTTTATAATTTCAATTCTAAAATTTTAATTATTTAATTAAACAAAGTGTATGTAACATTTGGGTTCTAAACTCGATATTTGAGGCCCAATAGCACCAATTTTTTAAGAATATTTATGTGTGTATCAAATTCAATTTTTTGATAATTTTGTGTGTGTTTGTTTTATAATTTCAATTCTAAAATTTTAATTATTTAATTAAACAAAGTGTATGTAACATTTGGGTTCTAAACTCGATATTTGAGGCCCAATAGCACCAATTTTTTAAGAATATTTATGTGTGTATCAAATTCAATTTTTTGATAATTTTGTGTGTGTTTGTTTTATAATTTCAATTCTAAAATTTTAATTATTTAATTAAACAAAGTGTATGTAACATTTGGGTTCTAAACTCGATATTTGAGGCCCAATAGCACCAATTTTTTAAGAATATTTATGTGTGTATCAAATTCAATTTTTTGATAATTTTGTGTGTGTTTGTTTTATAATTTCAATTCTAAAATTTTAATTATTTAATTAAACAAAGTGTATGTAACATTTGGGTTCTAAACTCGATATTTGAGGCCCAATAGCACCAATTTTTTAAGAATATTTATGTGTGTATCAAATTCAATTTTTTGATAATTTTGTGTGTGTTTGTTTTATAATTTCAATTCTAAAATTTTAATTATTTAATTAAACAAAGTGTATGTAACATTTGGGTTCTAAACTCGATATTTGAGGCCCAATAGCACCAATTTTTTAAGAATATTTATGTGTGTATCAAATTCAATTTTTTGATAATTTTGTGTGTGTTTGTTTTATAATTTCAATTCTAAATTTTTAATTATTTAATTAAACAAAGTATATGTAACATTTGGGTTCTAAACTCGATATTTGAGGCCCAATAGCACCAATTTTTTATGAATATTTATGTGTGTATCAAATTCAATTTTTTGATAATTTTGTATGTGTTTGTTTATAATTAAAATTTTAAATTTTAAAATATTTAATTAAACAAATTATATATAATATTTGGATTCTAGACTCGATATTTGAGGCCCAGTAGCACCAATTTTTCATGAATATTTATGTGTGTGTCAAATTTAATTTTTTGATAATTTTGTATTTGTTTGTTTTATAATTAAAATTTTAAATTTTAAATTATTTAATTAAACAAATTATATGTAACATTTAGGTTCCAGACTCGATATTTGAGGCGCAGTAACACCAATTTTTCATGAATATTTATGTGTGTGTCAAATTCAATTTTTGATAATTTTTTGTGTGTTTGTTTTATAATTAAAATTCTAAATTTTTGATTATTTAATTAAACAGAGTGTATGTAACATTTGGGTTCCACGCTCGATTTGAGGCTCAATAGCACCAAACTTTCATGAATATTTATGTGTGTCAAATTCAATTATTTGATAATTTTGTGTGTATTTGTTTTATAATTTAAATTCTGAATTTTTAATTATTTAATTTTATAAAGTATATATAAAATTCTAATATTTAATTATTTAAATTCAAAATTTGTATAAAGTATATATTTTCATCTACCATTCTAATAAATACTTAAACTACAAGGATTCTACGCTAAAATACTATACAGTTTACTACGCTAAAAGTTTTTATATTTTGCTACGTTAAAAATAAACTAAATATAAAAAACATATACATTTTAATCACATAACATTAACAAAAATAGCTACAACAATACTAGTTTCGCAAATCAAATACATATGATATGGAAATACTAATATCTAAGTCCGGATAAATATAATGCACTAGTTTTGCAAATAAAACACAAAAGGCCATGGAAACACATTCAATAGGCAGTGTTATACATTATTATACAAGTTTGAACAAAAATAAATCGAAATACCTCGATGTTGCGAGTGTTTTGCGTGGAAATTTAAAGACGAAGGAGTTAAATCACGAGTCCAGAACGCTCTACTACGACGTGGGACCTACTTCCTTAACCTTTTGTGTGACGGGAGGGGCCCACAATTTTTTTTTTTTTTAAAATACGAGCAGTGAGTGGGGTGGGGGGACCAGAAGGAGAAAGGGAGTTTAAAAAAATGGGGAAGGGGAACGTCGATGAAGAAGACGACGGGGATTATTATAAGAGGTTATAGCGTATGAATAGAAAACGCTATAGCGTAAAGTTTCACAATGCTATATTGAAAAGTCAAATCGTTTGATACATATAGCGTATAAATACAAAACACTATACTTAACGGTAGCTGTGACCGTCAATGTATAGCGTTTTGTGTTTACATGTTATATATAAAAGGGTCTTTTTTTTTAAAACACTTGTTTGTGTGTTTTGAGTCCAAAGAATCAATATTTAGGTTCCGGACTCTATAGGTGTATATTACTATTTTTTAATAGTATTAAATATTATGGTATAAAACTCTCAAAAAATTATAAAAAAGGGGAAAAAAAAACTTTTGGAATAGTGCTTAATTTTTTGTATATTTAAAATTATGGCCGCCCCTGCTTTTGCGAATACTAATCACCGAGTAATACCACTCCCCCCCCCCCCCCCGAAAAAAAAGGAAAAAAGAAAACAAGTAGAGTGAGAACTTCTTGTAGAGGGACCAAACATTTATTGAGAATTGTTGCTACCCTAGATAATTTATTTTACTAGTAGTCTATTCTGTTAAGGTTTTCACTTATTGAAATAGGAAAACCATAGAAAGAAATGACGACATGCATGGTCATCTTTTAATAATTTAACCAATTTTTACGAGTAAAATACTTGTACGAAAATATTTTTAGAAAACAACGCAAAATATTGAGAGAAAAAAAAGAGACTCACGGAACTGCTTTTTGGGCGGAAATAGCCATAACAAAAAGAAAAGTTTTTACTTTCAGTAACAAAAGATATTATAGGTACTCGATATAATAGTTAAGGAGCTCGTAAGTTAATCTGAATACCATCGTCGTGAAAGGAAGGGAAAAAAGCTATGTTCTCATGCTCCGTTGACAAGACGAACAGTAAAAATAAAATAAAATCTATAAGGTGCAACAAAACCAAATAATTGAACTCTCTATTATTATTGTATGGGTCGAAATCTGACCAGACGAGAATCCCCGTAAAGAGGAACGGCAAAAGCCACTTGGGCCGAAGTCTTATCCATACAATGCTATAACGACACGCACCTCGGCCATGACCGAGGTCGTGTATTCAGAATGCCTGAACGGCGAATTGGATGTTACGGCATTTCAGAGGGTCAATCAGTAAAACAGTCAAGTGACTTAGGTACTATGGCTAATGATCATTGCGTAAATGAGAATACCTAGTAAATATAAACTAAGTGAGCGGAAGAAGAAAGGGGGCTGACACAAAATTCACACACAGATATGGACATATCTTTACAGATCAAGGAAGATCTCCATGTTTGTCTCCCTGCTAAGGAGAAAGAAGCAAGGAAGCTTAGATCCTCAATATCCATCATTTGTTGCACTAGATCAAAGTTTATGGGGGCCAACCTTATTCAAGAACGGTGACCCTTATCATCTATGTTATCATATAATATTATGAAAATCATCATCCTTTCCTTACATAATGAGATTTAATCATTGTTATAGTTGAATCTTATGTTTAGTTATGTTTGCTTATTCTTATCTTCTATCTTAGATCTAGGGTAAATTATCTTTGGCTAGGATTTGCCTCAATCTTCTTATTTAATTAGTTCAATAAAAGTCTAAATCTTTTTGGTCGAACAATTTGGCGCCATCTATGAGAACTTTCTAGCCAAAATTTTAGTTTCCTCTGGATCTAAAGTCAACCAGAGTTCTACTTCCTGGTTGTCGTAGCCTTGCCCTCTCATTACAGACACCGATTTGAGAAGGTTATAGGCAAGATTTCGAAATAACCGAACCAACCAAGGTCAAATCTTTGTAGGAAATCAAAATTATGTTTGATATCTATAAATCCACGTCATGCTGTAGCGATAGGTTTGGTACATTGCAAGTATGAGTTGTCAGAGTAGGATTATGGCCGCTACACACGGAGCACATCCGCAATCCTATCCATTATATTACCGTTAGATATCAATCTATATTTCATGCACCCCCCTCCAGGAAGAGACGATAGCCTATTATGTGATTCATTGAAATAACGAGCTTGTCCAGCCTGTATGTACGGAGTATAACTTATGTTTCCCCTACTTTTGTGCACCTGGGACGACATCGGACCGGGACTCGAACTCGAGACCCTAATGGAAAAAGTGAGTTGTTAGCCCATAAGAAGCCCGTACTCGACTGACGGTGAAGCTAAGCACGAGGCTGAGATCAAATCTGAAGCCATCATCCGAGTAAAAAAGCAAACCGAGTCGTTCTACAATGCCCCCAAGCAGGTCAAGGTAATAGACGATTTCATTTGAGTTTGACTTGTGATTTTTCTTTTTGGATTGGGATAGGAACATGAGCATTCTCCCAGGTGCGCAAACAAGGAACAAACGCCACCAAAACAACACACCCGAAAAATCCACACCATTTCATCCCGCAGGCAACAGTCGAGCAACACCTTCCACGCCGTACCATACTACGAATAACAGACAAATGGCTCAGAACCAACCGACATCATTAATAACCAGCTGGCATCACATTCGAAACTTCATTCAAACTAATCAAGCCCCAAGGTGCCCAGAAGCCCAAACGATGCAGCAATGAGTAATATTCTTCAATAAAAGCAATGCATCAGGCAAGTCTTACCACTCTACCGAGCCGGCACATCGCCAAGCGAAAGTAAAATTTGACCTCGTTCGAATCAACAAGTCAAAGTTCGATCTTGCTCAAACTCATAACAGTTCACAACTCGAACTCGCTCGAGTTACACCCTAAAGGCCCCCAGCCATCGCCAAGCGAAAGTAAATTCGACCTCGTTCGAATTCACGCCCATGCGCCCCCCAACCATCGCCAAGCGAAAGTAAAATTCAACCTCGTTTAAATCAACAAGTTATGGTTCAACCTCGCTCGAACTCATCACGGGTCACAATTTAACCTCATTCGAATTCATACCCATGCGGCCCCCGGCCATTGCCAAGCGAAAGTAAAATTCGCCATTGTTCGAATTAATAAGTCAACGTTCGACCTCGCTCGAACTCATCACGGGCCACAATTCGACCTCGTTCAAATTCACACCAATGCGAATCCCGACCATCGCCAAGTGAAGGAAAATTTTGACCTCGTTCGAATCTACAAGTCAGAATTCGACCTTGCTCCAATTTTACAAGTCAAAATTGACTCCGCCCAATTTGGAAAGTCAGAATTCGACTTAGCTCAAATTTAAAAGTCAAAACTGATTCCACCCAAGTTTGCAAGTCAGAATTTGACCTCGCTTGAATTTACAAGTCAAAATTGACTCCGCCCAAGTTCGCAAGTCAGAATTCGACCTCGCTCGAATTTACAAGTTAAAACTGACTTTGCCCAAATTGGCAAGTCAGAATTCGACCTCACTCAAATTTACAAGTCAAAACCGACTCCGCTAAAGTTGGAAAGTCAAAATTCAACCTCGTTCAAATTTACAAGTCAAAACTGACTCCACTCGAGTTGGCAAGTCAGAATTCGACCTCCACGAATTTACAAGTCAAAACTAACTCCACCCAAGTTGGAAAGCCAGAATTCGACCTCACTCGAATTTACAAGACAAAACTGACTCCGCCCAAGTTGGCAAGTCAGAATTCGACCTCGCGTTTACAAGTCAAAATCGACTCCGCCCAAGTTGGCAAGTCAAAATTTGACCTTGCTCAAATTTACAAGTCAAAACTGACTCCGCCCAAGTTCGCAAGTCAGAATTCGACCTTGCTCGAATTTACACGTCAAACCTAACTACGCCCAAGTTGGCAAGTCAGAATTCGACCTCGCTCGAATTTACAAGTTAAAACTGACTCCGCCCAAGTTGGCAAGTCAGAATTCGACCTCGCTCGAATTTACAAGTCAAAACCGACTTTGCCTGAGCTGGCAAGTCAGAATTCGACCTCACTCAAATTTATAAGTCAAAATTGCCTCCGCCCAAATTGCCAAATTAGAATTCGACCTCGCTCGAATTTACAACTCAAAACTGACTCCGCCCAAGTTGGTGAGTCAAAATTCAAGCTTGCCCGAGTCAACAAGCCAAAGCCGAGCCCGCCCAAGTTGGCGAGATAGAATTCAACCTCGCTTGAATTAACAAGTCAAAAGTGAGCTCGCTCAAACTGGCAAGACAAAATTCAACCCCGCACGGGTTAACAAAGTCAAGTTCAAATTAGCAGATCGAATTCTATCCCACTCAAATCAACTACCAGAAGTCAGGGACTCATTGTGAGAAAATCCAAGAAATTCAAAAAGGAAAAGAAAAGGGAAAGCCAAAAACGTACAAATGAAGACGAGCCAACTATTTCATTCAAAGAAAAGATAAGTATCCCATAAAGGGCCAAAGAAGGGGGCCCACCCAACCAACCAAGTATAAAAAAAATTAAACTAAGTACAAAAGGACAAATTAAATGCACAAAAACTTCACTCAGCATCATCACTATCCACATCACCACCTCCCTTCACGCTCGATCCGGCCGCATCGTCTCCACCATCGCCCCTTCAATATCGTCATCATCTAAAGCAAGCTCGTCCTCGACCTCAGTGTCTCCGCCAGCTTCTGGCTTCGCAGGGTCATTACCGCAGGAAAGACGAGCCTCGCGTGCCTTAACCCAAATATCTTCAAAAACGGCCTCTGGAACGTTCCCCGCCGCCCACAAACCCTTGTATATATCTTATTGAGACTCATCATTGACCTAAATCTCGTACGAATTGGGAGGGACAGCAACAGAGGCAGATTTGGAGGGGGACCTGAACCAACAGCTGCGCCTTCTCAGCCTCGAGAGCCACAACTTAGTCTTGTCATCCATCTTCACCACCAAAGCCTTGGTTTCTTGGTGATGCAGGTGAATCATCATGACCCTATGAAAATGGGGGGCGAAGAGATGAAGCATGTGTTGTAGAGAAATTCCTCAATCGGCGAGCTCCGAGTACTTGATAAGCTAAGGAAGAGCTTGTATACGTACGAAGAGAATTGAGCCGAACACACCTCGTAGAAGCGGCGGAAGTCCACCGCCAAGGAGGGAAGGGGAAGTGTGTATCAAATGACAAATGTATATGCGTAAAACGCACAGTAGCCCAGCAGTGTATATGCACTATGTCACGACCCGCCAGAACTAGTTCAATGTGATCAGGGATTCCTCATTTGGCATTGAACGTCGTGAGTGCCGCAGCATCCACGTAGAAAGAACGGATTCCGGCTCATCCCCAGCAGGGATATTGAAGTCAGTCCTCGCCTTCCCTGGGCGGGGAACCACCTCATTTACCGTAGGAAAACTCTCGTAATCCATCAGACCCACTCCCTCTTCAAGTGGGGGTATATCATTTTCCGGCACCGGAGCACCAACAAATCTATCAGGGTTGGAGGATGCACTAGCCATCTCTTTTTTGTTTGCTAAAAGCAGGAATGATAAGGGAAAAGGTAGCAGCCACTCGAATTTTTAACAGAAAAGGAAGTGTGAGAAACTGAAGGAGAAGAAGAAAAGCTGCAAAAATCTCTCTTGAGCGATTGGGAAGCATAACATTCAAATGTAAGATTTTCTCCTATTAATAGGGATATAAATACCCTGAGCGGGAAAACCAAACGTTGCCATTTTGAAAACGGAAAGGGCACAGAAAATGACGCAATGCATAGAAAACGCGCACCATAATAACACATGAGGAGTTTTAATAACATTCTAAACTGACGTGATGGTCTGATGCAGCTCTCGAAACGTCACGTCGCTACCTCTCCACGAGGTACTTGCCTGTCGCATAAAGTGCTCAGATTTCTCATAACTTTTGAGTCGACAGAGTTCGCCCATTGAGCTCGCCAAAAGATGACCCCAATAGGCGGAGGGACTAACTGTTGACCAGACAAGAATCCACATATAGAGGAACGGTAAAAAGTCACTTGGGCCGAAGTCGTATCCAAACAACGCACCTTGGCCACGACCGAGGTCGTGTATTCAGAATGCCTGAACGGTGAATTGGATGTTACGATATTTCAGAGTGTCAATCAGTAATATAGTCAAATGACTTAGGTACTTGGCTAATGACTGTTGTGTAAATGAGAATACCTAGTATATAAACTAAGTGAGAGGAAGAAGAAATAGGGCTGACACAAAATTCACACATAGAGATGGACATATCTTTACTGATCAAGGAAGATCTCCATCTCTGTCTCCCTGCTAAGGAGAAAGAAGCAAGGAAGCTTAGATCCTCGATATCCATCATTAGTTGCACTAGATCAAAGTTTATGGGGGCCAACCTTATTCAAGAACGGTGACCCTTATCATCTATGTTATCATATAATATTATAAAAATCATCATCCTTTCCTTACATAATGAGATTTAATCATTGTTATAGTTGAATCTTATGTTCAGTTATGTTTTCTTAATCTTATCTTCTATCTTTGATCTAGGGTAAATTATATTTGGCTAGGATTTGTCTCAAATCTTCTTATTTAGTTAGTTCAATAAAAAGTCTAAATCTTTTTGGTGGAACAATTATGTGTGATAAATTTTATACATATGATTTATATATTTATATACTTTTACTTGTTAATCGTCATTCATTTTTTCTATTTTTAGAAAAGTTATATAATCCAAAAGACCTTATCTTTATCACTATTCCAAAAAGTCCGAGGGCGGGAAATCGTCACTGTTTGTTGTTAAGGCCAACCAAAATATCATATCACTTCATCAGCTACCACCGAATCATATTAAGTTATAACCACCGCAATTCCCTTTGAAAATCTCTATCACACGTTAAAACCAGAGATCGGACTCATTATTTGAAGTTTATGTTTTTTTTAACAACTTTAAGTTAATAATCGGAATCACAATAAAATATTAATAATATTTGATAAATTTCTTGATACATATACAAAGACTCAACAAAAGTTAGTGAGTTTTGGAGAACCTATATATTAGCCTCTAGATCCGCTACCGGTCACAACTATTTTGGACAAACGCAAAAAGGTGTAAAAATGACTCGTATGAGGTATTACGCTAAATCATATCAAAGTACCATGGTTAAATGAGTTAATGCGATAAACATATTAAATGACTATAGTTAAGTGAGAAAAATGCATGTACAAATACATATCATACATCTAACATTCCATTATGAATTTAGATATTAGAGTTTAATTTAGATTAATCTATGCAGTATGCCCATTAAAAATATCAGTTAACACCATATACAATTAAAATACTTATTTTACTCTGTATACTTATTTTATAAAATTATTTTACCATGTATACCTACTGTATTCTAAAATATAATACTGTATATTTCAAATTAGAATATTGTGATATATTTAATTTGGATATTGTATTCCAAATTAGAATACTGTAGCATGTTTAGTTTGAATATTGTATTCCAAATTAAAAATTATTTTGTATTTGCATTCGATATTGTATTCCAAATTAAAACGTTGTAGTATATTTGATTTGGATATTGTATTCCAAATTAGAATACTGTAGTATGTTTTGTTAGAATATATTTAAATTGGATATTGTATCCCAACTTAGAATACTGTAGCATGTTTAGTTTGAATATTTGGATATTGTATTCTTCATTAGAATTTTAGAGTAAGCTAGGTTTGGATTTTTCAAATTAGAATATTGTGGTACCTTAACTTTGAATAATATATTCCAAATTAAAATATTACGATCTGTTTAATTAGAATATTATATTCCAAATTAGAATATATGGTAAGTGAGGTTTGGATTGTATTCCAAAGTAGAATATCGTGATATGTTTTAGAATATATGAAGGTATACCGTGTAATATTTTTAGGATATTTGATGTAATTTTAAAACATAGATATATCATGAAAGTGAGTTTTATAAAGGGTATATCACGCAACTTCTTGAGTGTAGTTTATATGTTTATTAGATCAAATGAAGGAAATATTCAAAAAAGATCTATAATCTTGCGGAATCAATATAGATATAATTAAAAAGTACTCCCACTGTTCTAATTTATGTGAATCTGTTTGACTGAGCATGGAGTTTAAGAAAAAATAAAGACTTTTATAATTTGTGGTCCTATAAAAGTTAAAAAGGGGGTTGGAGTACTTGTGTAGTTATAAAAATTTTTCATTAAGGGTAGAATATTAAGTTTAAGCTAAATTATTTTCAAATTTAAAAATGGATCATTTTTTTGGAACGGACCAAAAAAAAAATATGTTCATATAAACCGGAGTATCTAATAGAACGTAAGCAAAAAATCCATACAAGTAATACAACACAAAAGGGCAATTGGTATGTTAACTGTTAAGCTCCTGCAATGCAATACGGTGGGCGGGAAATAGTGGAATTACGGTAGGGTCACGTTTCGCCATAAAAAAATTTACTTTTTTAATATATTTTTTTTTAAATTAGTGGTTGGTCATAAAATTTGAGTTTTTATTTGAAGATGAATCTTGAAATTTTACAAAAACTTTAGAAACTCAAAAAAATTATTTTTTAAAATTTTCACTTGAGATCATTCAAAAAAAATTAAAAATAACCCGAAAGTATATTTATGTCTAAACATAACTCTAATTTTAAATGCTATTTTCACTTAATTACAATTCTTATGTCCAAACGCCCACTAGGTCTATTGATACAATTTGACTCTATATTTTCTACCCGAATATATTTCCACAATTAGTATACATAATCTAAAGAGTGAGTGTCGTGTCACAATGTCCAATCAATTTATACGCATGATCTAAAGGCAGATTTTGATCACAAAATGGGCCATGAGAATAGGGCTCAATTGATTAAGGCCCTTTCATCTACCGACCTGCGGTCTGTATGACAAGACCTCCCTTGTCAGAATTATTTTATAAAAATTATACGGGCGTTCTATTTGATCGCTCCTTTTTAATTTATATTTATTTTTTTTTATAAATTTTTTAATTTATATCTACTTTTTAAACAATTCCAGTTCTCTTTCTTCTCCCCTTCTCCTCCTTCATTTTCTCGGCGGCCATTCCAACCATCGAATCCAATTCTTCTACATCATCACCATATGCTTCACCTAAGATTTGGTTAGTTCGGGGTTACATGAAAAACCTAAAAGAAAGGAAATCTTGGATAATCTCCTTTTAAGATGTTTATAGTTTTTCAACTTTTCATGTTTATAATTATTTTGCATATGATTCTCTTGTTATGCTTGATGTTAACGAGTGGCGTTCCAGATTTGGACCTTCCCCTTCATTTTTCAAGTTTGCGGCAAGTTTTTAAGATCAAACAGCATGTACTATCCGCTTCGACATATTTCCTATATATCTTGGTATTGGAATTCCTCTGTGAAATTCATTGTACCTAGCAACACTTCTTTCTCTGTCCCTATAAACTGTCATATATCCAAATATAATCAATTAAATGTGCGAAAATATAATTTTGTTATTTTATTGTGGTAAGTTAAGTCTAAAATTTCAGTTTTAGAGCTGCAGTTTCATAGTTATTACACAAAAACTTCAACTCTAGAGCTGAAGTTTTCAGTTACAACACAAAAACTTCAGCTGTAGAGCTGAACTCCAGGAAAACCCGCAGCCGCTACAGCCTCTGCCCTTCGGGTGAGCACTCTGTGCGCACTGGGTAAACCCCCTCCCTCCCTCCCCCCCCCCTCGTGCAATAGCCTGCAAACCATACAGGGGATGTAAACCGCACTAGGCAAGCCCCGTGCGACAGGCTCAGATCCAGAAGACATCGAGGGGGATTCGAACCCGCGTCTCCTGTATGGGAGACTCCCTCTAAACCCACTAGGCCATCTCTTTCGGGATTTGTTGTTATTGTTGTTGTTGTTGTTGTTGTTGTTGTTGTTGTTATTTTTGCAAACTCGTGCCTTCGTGCAAGTAAACGTTTTGTTTTTTAGGTACAAAATCATCAAGGGAATAAATTCTTTGAGAAATTCAGAGCCATTAATAAATACTTCCTCCGGTCCAAAATAAGTGATTTTTTAGTTGTTTTCACACAGATTCAAAAATTTACCTTTTAACATTAATTAGCAATGAAATTGACCATATTAATTTTTGCTATTTCTTTACATAAATATTTCTAACACATACTCCAACACTATTTACTCAAGGGGCAATGTAGGAAAAAAATAATTAATTCATTATTGAAATCTAAAAAAATCACTTTTTTTAGATTAAAAAAAAAAGAGCCAAAAAATTACTTATTTTGAATCGGTCAGAATATGTGTTAGCTTAATTTGATGTTATGTTCAAGTTAAAGATCTTATTTTAATTCAACACTTGGAAAGGCCCGCCCTTAACTACCTTCCTTTTCCAGGGGAGTTAATCTAGTTGGATAATTCGTTTTAGAAAATATTTGTAATATTATTTGAAAGTTAGTCAATCTTTTACACTTTACAGAACGAGTTGTTTTTCTAATGGTCCTACCAATGTTCAAATCTCATATCGAATCATCAAAGCATCATCTGGAGGTCGTTTGGTTGGATATATAAGAATAATATTGAATACGATGTATTAGTAATACTGGAAGTAAGAATAATCGGTGCCATGGAAAGGCAGAATTTCTTTGGTATATGGATACATGCATATGTTAGTCTTGATTCACATCTAAGGTGTTCAATAGGTCTTGTTCTTATATTAGATGATTATTCTGCTTTGGCAAGTTGTGCTACTATGTTGAGCTAAATTGGATTAATTCAACTTAATATTTTAAAATTAAAATTTGAATATTTAAAAATTATACAAAAATATTATAAGTTGTAATTTTTTTTATTTTAATATATTTGAAAAATATAATTTAAAATATTAGCCAAACTTCATGCAGTTTAATTTTCGTTAAACAAACTGTGTCATCTAAGGAGAAATATTTTCTTTTCCTTGCCAAAAAAGTGGGGAATAGGCCCGTCAGCAATTACCATAAAAAGCAACAAGAGAGCCGCGGCAGCACCGCAAATGAGCTAAAAAAAAAATGCCTCTTAATTGAGGTGGAGTCAAGATTTTAACTATATGAGTTTTGAAACATGATTTCAATTGCTAATTTTTGTGTTCTAAATTACTCCATGTGTATATATTTTAACAAATTTATATACCAACATGTTAATAAATAAAAGTTATGAGTTTCGATCGAACCCGTATCTCGGCTTCTGCCTCTGCCGCAGCACTAGGTTCATGTATACTTCCACACCAGAGACAGAGCTCATGGGTTCACCTTTACTACTGTCTTAAGCACCAGAGAATTTGTGGCCCCTCTACGAATAATTTTGGTGACCTTTTTTCTAAAAAAAAAAAGATTTTTTTGTTTTGATAAAAAGGAAAAATAAAAGTTCTTTCTTATTGATTGGTTTACATATTACTCTCTTCTTCTCATTTCATTTGGTGGCGATTAATTAGGTACAAAGTTGAAGAAGGATTTTTTTTTTTACACACTCCTAAGATATACTTATAGTTTTAGAAATAGTATAATATTTTCATAATTAATATAAAGGTATCAAAGAAAAAATGAATATTAAAAGTTCAAAAAGCTTTTTAAATATAGGATTACATTATTTATTTTGTGACCTATTAAATAAAAAAAGTAGTATCATATATACATTAACTATAAGATATATTGTTTAAAAGTAATTAAGTACTGCGTCGAATTTTTACTATTCTTCTTCACTTTTTGAATCAAACGTCATTTAGACATTAGATTAGAAAAATGGTTATTAAACCTTTCCCAAAAATCTTTTCGTAAAAAATTTCCACCACTTTTTCATCCCAATATTAGTTTATAGAATCTCATAAAATAAGACATAAAGGTAATTTATTTATATATATAAATAAATTTAAAAAAAAGCCCATATTATTGCTGGCCTCTTCTCTTCCTTATCTTCTCTTGAAGCTCGCGCCCTCTTCACGAGCGCTTCCTCTTGCTACTCTCTGCTCTATCTCACAAGTCACAACTCCCAAAAACAAATAAAATAATATTCAGAATAAAAAAAAAGAAACAAATTAGTCCCCATAGTTGGTGCAAAAACCAAGCAAAAAAATAGACCTTTTTCTCCATCAAACTCCTCCATTCATCATCCAGCTTTCTTGAAATCCAATTCCTTGTCAAAATCCAGCACTTGTCACGAACACCCGATAATCTGGAAAAAAAATCCCAAAAAAAAAGAAGAAAAACCCCATTAGAGAAAATTCCAAGAAAATGAAGAGAGATCGTGATAGAGAAAATTCCCAAGATGGTTCTTCTTCTAGTAAATCCAAGATTTTTGAAGAGGAACAACCAGATGCTGGAATGGATGAGCTTTTAGCTGTTTTAGGTTATAAAGTTAAATCTTCAGATCTGGCTGAAGTTGCGCAACAACTTGAACAACTTGAGATGGCTATGTGTACAACGTTAGAAGATGGAATTTCTCATCTTTCTACTGATACAGTTCATAAAAATCCTTCTGATCTTTCTGGTTGGGTACAAAGCATGTTATCTGAGCTCAACAATACTTCAGTTCCCTTTAATTTCGACATGATTGCCAGTATTGAAGAAAAAGAATTAGGTGAATCTTCTAGTAGTATTGTTATGAATGAGCAAAACAGAATTATTTCTGATGACGATTTGAGAGCAATTCCAGGTGGAGCTGTGTTTGCAACAGAGAGTAATAAAAGACAGAGATCTTGTGTTCCACTAACAACAGATGCAACAACTAGGCCAGTTGTACTTGTAGATTCACAAGAAACTGGTGTTCGACTTGTGCACACATTAATGGCGTGTGCTGAAGCTATCCAACAAGAGAATTTTAATGTAGCTGATGCGCTTGTTAGACACATTGGAATTCTTGCTGTTTCACAATCTGGCGCTATGAGAAAAGTTGCTACTTATTTCGCTGAAGCATTAGCTCGACGAATCTATAAAATTTACCCACAAGATTCAATTGAATCATCTTATACTGATGTGTTACAGATGCACTTTTACGAAACTTGTCCATATCTCAAATTTGCTCATTTCACTGCAAATCAAGCAATTCTTGAAGCTTTTACCAATTGCAGTAAAGTCCATGTGATTGATTTCAGTTTAAAACAAGGTATGCAATGGCCAGCACTTATTCAAGCTTTAGCTTTACGTCCAGGTGGACCACCGGCATTTAGGCTTACTGGAATTGGACCTCCCCAGCCTGATAATACTGACGCTTTGCAACAAGTTGGGTGGAAGCTGGCGCAATTAGCTCAAACTATTGGGGTCGAATTTGAATTTCGGGGATTTGTAACAAACTCCTTAGCTGATCTTGATGCTGAGATTCTTGATTTAAGGTCAAGTACTGAAACAGAAGTGGTGGCTGTTAATTCTGTTTTCGAGCTACATAGATTATTAGCAAGACCTGGGGCTGTAGAAAAAGTGTTGAATTCGATCAAACAAATGAACCCGAAAATCGTGACGATTGTTGAACAAGAAGCGTATCATAACGCTAGTGTTTTTTTGGACAGGTTTAATGAGGCATTACATTACTATTCGACAATGTTTGATTCGTTAGAGAGTTCAGTATCAACATCATCCACTGGGTTGACTCAGCCGATTGTTAACGATCAAGATTTGGTTATGTCTGAGGTGTATTTAGGGAGACAGATTTGTAACGTGGTGGCTTGCGAAGGTGTGGACCGAGTTGAGCGACACGAGACGCTGAGTCAGTGGCGAGTTAGGATGAACTCGGCCGGGTTCAATCCGGTTCATCTCGGTTCGAATGCGTTTAAGCAAGCGAGTATGCTGTTGGCGTTGTTCGCGGGTGGCGATGGGTACAGAGTTGAAGAGAATGATGGGTGTTTAATGTTGGGTTGGCATACTCGGCAACTCATCGCCACCTCTGCGTGGAGGCTCAAGGCGGCTGGTGATGCCGAGGTGTAGTGAGTCAACTCAGGAAACTGAGTCAACTCGGGTACCCCACTCCCTTTTCCCTCCCCTCACATGGTGAATTATCAGTGATGTTTATGAGGGTAGAGTGGGTGGGTGGTGATTGTAATGTGAGGGACAATGAGAGAGACGTGCCTAAAAATGAGTCGAATCATGTCTTTTACTTTTTAGTAACCTCTTTATAAACCAGCATTTTTTTTTTACTTTTTACTTTTAACCACTCTATATTTTTGTTGTAAGTAGTAGTAGTGTTTTTTGTTTTTCTTTTCTTTTTTGCCTTTTGTGGGTTTGGTTAGATTTCCCCCTTTTTACTTGGCCGCTCTAAAAAGGCAAGAGCGTGATGTGTTGGGGAGACCTTTGATATAATTTCGCTGATTTAATTGTCATAATTTAGTTAGTGAAATTCACTATTTATGTTTATTAAAATAAATAACAAAATACTTTGTTGTTAAACTCGTGGCTTTATCTTCCACTAGATCACAAGCATATACCCCACTATTAACGGCCTTTGATTAAATTAATCTATATTAGATGAGTAAATTAATGCATGAGTGGTGTGCTTTGATGTAAAATTGATCCATACTAATCATCTCAGCCATACTCATTCCAGCCTGTGTGACATATTTATGCTACTGCTTGCTGCTCATGGCATGTGTGGTAAATAAAGTTTATAGTTGGAAAAAAATTATACTATATATCTTAATCGGTTTATGTACCAAATTGACATGATTGGTAAGATCACTTTGAAAATAATAAGTTGACCCACAATAAAATGGAATTGATAGCGATATAAATGTATTTTAATAATTATTAATTCTTTTTATCTTGGTCCATTTTTTGTTAATTTCGTTGTGACACCCATTAATTATGCGGAAAAGGATAAAAATACCCTTAAAGTATTAGAAATGGTTCAAATTTGACCTCCATCCACCTATTGGACCACAATTGACCTTAAAGTTAATTTTAGGGTTAAAAATGCCACTCCACTTAACAGAAGTATGAGATGGCACATGTGGAACTTTTAATTAAATAGGTGACACTAATTTATTGACCCACATGGATACTAGACCCATCGGGCTTAAACCAACCCAAACTCTTTTTATCTTGAGCCTACTTCTCGTCAAAATATCATGGTATAGCCAGTTTTCATACTGGTCAATCAAAAATAGTCAGTGTTTATCAAGTCAATGAAAAATAGTCACTATTTTGCTGCAACAGGGACCGATCCCGTATAATTTACGGGAGTTCTGGTGCATTTGTGTACGAACTCCAGCACATTATGCTGGACCGGTATACTTTGCTAATTCCTATAAAATTTACGTGAGACCGGAGTACCAGTGCTCCAAACTCCTGTATATTATACTGGATATTTATACTTGCAGGAACTCCCGTAAAATATGCGGGAGTTCCAACATAATTATGCTTGAACTCCCGTAAAATTTGTGGGAGTTCAAGCATAGTTATCCTGGAACTCTCGTAAAATATGCGGGAGTTCAAACATACTTATGCTGGAACTCCCGTAAAATTTGCGGGCGTATTTTTCGGATTTTGAACAGTGTTTTCGCTCATATTTCTCTTAACATAAAAAGTGGCTAAATTTCGATGACTTTTGAAACTTGGCTATTTTTCAACGACCAGTGGTAAATCTGGCTATTTTTGAATTTCTCACCTACTTCCCCCGTCCCCTCATATGATCAGTCTCTTCCATATATTTATTTTCTTTTTTCAAAACCCATAGCCACCATTGATGCTACAGTAAAGTTTAAACAGTACTCATTTTGGTAAATGAGTAGCTTTGAGATAATGAAATGCTACTAATATTTTACCCTCCATTGTCTATCCCTTTGGACTATTATGAACGAAATGGATTGATTTTTTTTTCTTGTGATAATTAGATGAGGCATTAATGCGTTTCTTTTCTAGGATTTTTGTTTCAGTACATCTAAAACTGAAAAATTAGATTTTCTTTTAGGTGATAGAAACTGAAGTAAATCGAAAGATTAGTTTATTTTAATCACAACAAATGTGACGTCTCTCTTATTGAACATAATTTCTATGAGTTTGTTGTTGACAAATTTCACGGGTAAATTTTCTGATGAACGACAATTGGGTTTTGGGTCAATTTGGATGGGTCAGCCTTTTTAAAGGTTGGATCTAGTATCCATGTGGGCCAATAAACTAGTGCCACCTATTTAATTAAAAGTCCCACATGTGCCATCTCATACTTCTGTTAAAGGGAGTGACATTTTTAACCCTAAAATTAACTTTAAGGGCAATTGTGGTCCAATAGGTGGATGGAGGTCAAATTTGAACCATTTCTAATACATGAAGGGCATTTTTGATATTTTCCGTTAATTATGAACATCTACAAATTACTCATTAATTTAGACTACGATCTGACGAACATTCAAATTTCAAAAATAGAGGATTCCATCACAATGTCATTTTCCATGCACTACTTGAAAACATTAGCGACTAATAGAGAAAGTAACTCGGTGCATAAGATATTCCGTATTTATTTCGGATATGATCGTATGGGAGATGACCGCATTCAAAAGTTGTGATGTAATAACCTACCCTAATACATAGAGACAACTTTGATGTTGCTCCAAGGCTCCCTTCAACTGACTAAATCCTCAAAAAGAAAATATAAAGGAGCTTTTTCTAAGGTCTAAAGATAACTTGTTTGGACGGCTGTTACCCATTGAATTATATTGTACTGTTATCCCAAAATAATGTTCGTTTTGATTGTTAATTTAAAATTGATTGTATTATATTGTTAAATTCATTGTTCCGAAATAATCAAAATGCCATTTTGTGAAACAACCGATTTAGTGTGATGGGATCGTTTCGTATTTTTTTCCAATTATACCGTTAATTATTACTCCATAATTTTATTTTATTATTTTATTTTATTTTAACTCCAAATCTCAAACATATTAACCTACTTTGTCTTCTTCCATCTTTTCTAGAGTTGGTTTGCCCCGTTCTTTTTATCCAAGTCTCCCTTTGATTCTTTGTCTCTTTCCATCGTCTTAATTTTTTTTTTTTGCTAATATTAGTTAACCTTTTTCTTCAGGTTTTTGCTTTTCTTTCCAAGCTACATAATTAATGATAAATTAATAGAAAGAAATTTTCTTAAATTATTTTTATGTGTAATTCTTAATAAATTATATTTAAAATAATTGAGAGTATTTTAGTGAACTTAGCAGTTACAGTACAATACGATACAGTCAAAACTAACAAAATTAACAACAGCAAATGGTACTATCTATTCAAACCTTGTATCCATAAAATAATATAATACAATACAATACATTATAAAACGATGAGTAACAATGATCAAAACATAGTGTTAATTACTTTTTCAGTTTCACTTTAATTTCTATTTTCTCTCTGTCCCTTTCATTTTAAAGCTTTAATTGAATTTGCACTAGCAAAATTTTTATAAGTTTTTGTAACAGATTTACAATTAGAGTACAGTCTTGTTTAAAATATTTCATCATTAATTCATAGCCAAATGCTAAGGGAAAAGAATTAGTAGATCATAAATTGCTAGGTAGAGTAGGATCTAGTGAGTATTTTGGGGGAAAATAGCCATAAAAGAAAGAAATTTTTTTGGTTTCAGCAGTGAAAGAGATAATAGGTACTCGATATAATAGTTAAGGAGCCCATAAGTTGATCTGAATATCATCGTTATCAGAGGAAAAAAAACTCATGTGCTCATGGTCCGCCGGCAAGACAAACAGTAAAAAATAAAATAAATTATAAGGTGAAATAGAACCAAATAATTGAACTAATTATTATGCGTGGTAAATGTTTAAACATATGCTCTATATATTTATTATATACTTTTACTTGTTAACCGTCATTCTTTTTTTCTATTTTTAGAAAGGTTATATAATCCAAAGGGTACTACTACCAAACCTTATCGTTATCACTATTCCAAAAAGTCTGAGGGGGGAAATCGACATTGGTTGTTGCTAAGGCCAACAAAAATATCATATGCATGGAGGTCACAACTGTCTTTATATCCTATTTTGTTTAAGCGGAACCAGAATTTTAACTTTATGGATTTTGAATTTTAGAAGGACGAATTCAAGTATTAATATCTGGATTTTAAATATAAAATTTAGCCATACTTAACGAATTTTTAAATATAAATATACTGTATACAGGGCTACTGCTCCGCCCCTACCATTTTTGCAGGAGTACATAAACGAGCCTAATGGGCAAAACTGAAAAGGTGTAAAAACTTACTCGTGTACGGTATTATGCGACATCATATCAAAGTATCACGATTAAATGAGTTAATACAACAACAATAACAACAATCCAGTATAATCTCACAAGTTGGGTCTTGAAAGGGTAATATGCATGCAGACCTTACCCCTACCCCGAGGAATAGAGAGGCTGTTTCCAGCAGACCCGCGGCTCAAGAGGATTAAATGAGTTAATGCGATAACAATATTAAATAACTATAAATGTATGTGAGAACATATGTCATGTATCTAATATTCCATTAGTTATGAATATAGATATTACAATTTAATTTTTTTGGATATATTAGATCACATGAAGGAAAATTCAAAAAGATCTACAATTTTGCGGAATCAATGTAA
This sequence comes from Nicotiana glauca, assembly GCA_026770625.1. Lineage (NCBI taxonomy): Eukaryota > Viridiplantae > Streptophyta > Magnoliopsida > Solanales > Solanaceae > Nicotiana > Nicotiana glauca. Next base: position 66,098 of record MU731398.1, read on the forward strand.
GATATAACTAAATAGTACCTAATAGAATGGAAACAAAGAATCCATATGCTAAGCTCCTGCAATATGCCGGTGGAAAATAATCAAATTATACTAAGAGGTCGTTAGGTGTGAGGTACAATAAGGTATAAGGATGGTATAAAAATTGGAAAAAAGGCCAGATTTGTTTCTCTACTTTAATAAAATGTTCACGTTTATACCTAGTTCTACTATCGATCCAAGTACGTCCCTACGTTAAGAAAGTAGATAAAAATATCCCCAACCCTAACGGTTGTCCACAGTGGCAAGGGACCACCTCAATAAAAAAAGGGAAAAGGCCGGATTTGTCCCTCTACTTTAGTAAAATATCCACGTTTATACATAGTTCTACTATCGGTCCAAAAATACCACATAATTAAATAATCCACATAATTAACTCTAACTCTTTAGTAATTAACCAATCTACTGAAAATCTTCCTTCTCCTCTCTTTTTATTTCTTTAGTAATTTCATATTCTTTTTCTTGCCAGATTTCTCATACTTATTGTGAAACTTGTTTTCATTATCACGGTCAGCAAAGCAATTTATTTCTCTTGTTTTGGTTGGACAAAAAGAAAGATTTTTATTTATCTTTGTAACCATGAGGAAAATAGCTGCACTCTGGGATGAATTTATTTTACAATTTTCTTTCTTTGTGAAATGAAATTACAAAATGGAAAGTAACTGAACTCCTTGCGTTCCCTTGTTTTCCATCATATTAACGTTCATTGCTTGCCGCCATGATTAAATGAAGTTTTCCGTCTGTTACATGCTACAAAAATTTTAAACATATGAGAGACTAAATAATTCAGATACAACTAAGTGTATCATTTTGACTCTTTGGAGTATGAATGTCAGCAAATAATATTGGATCATTTTTAAAAAATATTTAGTTATTTAGCTTGGTAGAGAGGTTACGTGTTCACATCGTCCCCATATATTTGCCAATAAATTCATCCCTACGTAGCACTCATTTTGTTTATAAAATTGATTTACTAGTACTTTTTTTTTATAACGTTGGACTTCGAACAAAGTTTTAATGGTTTGTATCTCTACTTTAGTAAAAAAGGGAAAGGGAATCAGATGGTAGGGAAAAGAAAAAGAGAAAAAATAGTAAAATAAGAAGAATAGAGAGTTAGAGTTAATTATATGGATTATTTAATTATGTGATATTTTTGGACCGATAGTAGAACTAGGTATAAACGTGGATATTTTACTAAAGTAGAGGGACAAATCTAGCATTTTCCCTTTTTTTTATTGAGGTGGTCCCTTGCCACTGTGGACAACCGTTAGGGTTGGGGATACTTTTATCTACTTTCTTAATGGTAGGGACGTATTTGGACCGATAGTAGAACTAGGTATAAACGTGGATATTTTACTAAAGTATAGGGACAAATCTGACCTTTTTCTCATAAAAATTTAATAACATCTTAATATTCTGTTTGGTTAGCAAACCAGGTATAGGTTATCCCGGTGTTAATTTTAACACTGGGATAACTTATACCTTACAGAAGGTGGGATAACTAGCACCGGTATAACTTATACCCTCTTCTTAGAAATTATTCAATAGTCATTCTTAATACAACATACCAAACAATGAATAAACAACAATTCCAACATAACTAATCCCAATATAACTTATCCCAATATAACTTATACCGACATAACTTATACCGATGTAAATCCTATTCGAACCAAACGATCCCTAGGTTTATTGTATACAATCTTACTTATATTTTCTATACGAAATTGTTTCCATAATTAGTAATAAATATTACTCGAGAGAAGTGTTTAGTTGTTGTAAATATATTATATTATGGATGTTCATACTCCGTTGTAAATAAGCTTCCTGAAGAAGTTTATCCATATGGGGCTCCGCCGTAAATATGTTTATCTATTTAGTACTCTATTGGAAATAAGCCTCCTGAAGAAGCTTATCACTTCGGTACCCGGTTGTGGATAAATATTACTTCCGGTAGAAGATTATCCATATCGGGTATAATAAGCTTATCCTTTCGATACTCCGTTATGGATAAACATTATCCCCGGTAGAAGATTATCCATACCGGATATAATGAGCTTATCCTTTCAGTACTCCGTTATGGATAAACATTACTCTTAGTATAAGATTATCCATATCTGGTATAGTAGAAGCTTACACACCAGCTTGTAGTAACTTACACAGCAACTTGTAGTAGCAGCTTACACAGCAGGTTGTAGTACTAGCTTACACAGCAGGTTGTAGTAGCAGCTTACACAGCAGCTTGCAGTAGCAGCTTACACAACAGCTTCCTTTCCTCTATAAATAGAAGAGTTTTCAATTCATTATGTACATCAGTTTGGAATTCGAATAATATATCAGTTTCTCTCTATACTTATCTTTACTTTACAATCTTTATTTTATAACACGTTTTCAGCACGAGACTCTGCCATCTCGAGAAAATACTTTTAAAGTATTTGAGGTACGAACTTTCTTTTTCTATATAATGCCAAATCTTTCTAAACTTGAATTCGTAGCCCTGGATATATCGGGAAAAAGCTACATGTCTTTGGTGCTTGATGCTGAAATTCATCTTGATGCGATAGGTCTGGCAGATACCATCAAGGATAAAAATCAGGTATCAAACCAAGACCGTGCCAAAGCAATGGTATTCCTATGCCATCACCTTGATGAGGGCCTAAAAATGGAATATCTTACTGTTAAAGATCCAATCATACTGTGGAATAATTTGAAAGATAGATATGACCATCTGAAGATGGTCGTTCTTCCACAAGCACGTTATGATTGGACTCATCTAAGGCTACAAGATTTTAAATCTATCAGTGAGTATAATTCTACTATGTTTAGAATTATTTCCCAATTGAAATTATATGGTGATAATATTACTGATCATGATATGTTGGAGAAAACTTTCACCACTTTTCATGCCTGAATATGCTCCTACAACAGCAATATCGAGAGATGGGATTCAGAAAGTATTCTGAACTTATCTCACATTTTCCTGTAGTCGAGCAACATAATGAGCTATTAATGAAAAACCATGAAAGTCGACCTACTGGTTCTTGTCCATTCCCTGAAGTGAATGAGACGAATTTCCACCAAGCGAAGCGCGGAAGAGGTCGTGGCTCCAGTCGTGGTCATGACCGTGGTCGGGGAAGAAACTTTAATCATGGTAATAATAATGCACCAAAGGACCCTCCTCACCACCAGCAGTGAAAAAGGAAGGAACAAAAGCATGAAGCGGTGCAAGCACCAAATGCAGCAAATGCATGCTATAGATGTGGAGGAAAAGGACACTGGTCACGTACTTGTCGTACGCCAAAGCACCTGGTTGAGCTTTATCAAGCCTCCCTAAAGAAGACTGAGAAA
>MU731404.1:5126-24969 GCA_026770625.1 Nicotiana glauca
CCCAATTCCAAACCCCATATGTATCTCACCTCTCTCAACGAACCAAACCCTAGCCGCTTGTATATCCCTTTATGACGACCCGATCGGTCGTTTTAAGAATTTATGCTCTGATCCCCTATTAACTGCTTCCCTCGTGTTTGTTTATGCTATTTTGATTTGCCGGGATGTTCGATTTTGAGTTTCGGAGAGTTTTGGGACACTTAGTCCCTAAACGAGAGCTTAAGTGTTGGAAAGTTGACCGTAGTCGGAACAGTGGGAAGAAGGCCTCGGAATAGAAATCTGATGGTTCCGTTAGCTCCATTGTGTGATTTTGGGGTTGGGATCATGTTCGGAGTGTGTTTTGGAGGTTCGTAGCTAATCTAGGCTTGAAATGCCGAAAGTTGAATTTTTGAAGTTTCCGATTCGATAGATTTTGATCCAAGGATGGAATAGAATTTTGGAAGTTGGAGTAGCTCCATAGTGATGAATGTGATGTGTGTGAAAAATTTCATGTCAGTCGGACGAGGTTTGATAGACTTTTTTTATCGAAAGCATATTTTTAGAGTTTTTGGAGTTCTTAGGCTTGAATCCGATGAAAAATTGGTGTTTTGATGTTGTTTTGAGCATTCCGAAGGTTGGAAAAAGTTTGAATGAAGTTATGGAATATATTGGTAGGTTTGGTTGAGGTCTCGGGGGCCTCAAGATGATTTCGGATGGTTGACGGGAGGTTTTGGAATGGTTTGAAATAGCTAAAGCTGCTGATATATGTCATAACCGCACCTGCGGTTTGGTTTCCGCAGGTGCAGAGCCGCAAAAGTGGAAATGGGGAATTTCAGCAGGGACCGCAAAATTGGTAGGAATTCTGCAGGAGCTGTACCACATCTGCGGATGGGGAGTCGCAGATGCAGAAAATGAGTTTTAAGTAGAAGTCGGAGATGCGACCAGTGTTCTACAAAAGCGGGACCGCAGAAGCGGTCCCGGGATCACAGATGCAGAAAAAATTGAGCAGAAATATGAAATTTTGAGGGTTTGGTTTCAAAAGTAGGAAATTTGATTTGGGAGCTTGGGATTGGGGATTTGAAGAGAGATTTTCACCTGGGTGTTTTGGGTAAGTAATTCTTGCTCGATTTAGACTAATTTCCATGAATCTACACTTGAATCCATCCTTGAATTTTGAATTAATGGTGGAAAATTCGGGGAAAATTAGAGAAAGTTCCTAGGCCAAACAATTGAGTTTAGATCACGATTTTGATGTCGGATTGGAGTAACTTTTATATATATAAGCTCGTGGAGTATGAGGATTCAGAATTTCTAAATTTCATCCGAACTCGAGAGTCATTTTACCTAATTTCGCATATTGGCTTATAATTTCTGTATAGAATCAGTTACTTGAAGTGTTATTTACAACATGAAATTTAATTGAATAGATTTGGGCCATTTGGATTCGAGTACTCGTGGCAAAAACGTGGTCTCGATTGATTATTGAGCTGGTTTGAGGTAAGTGGCTTGTCTAACCTTCTGTGCGGGACTCTCCCCTTAGGATTGGTATTGTGATAATTAAAATGCCTTGTACATGAGGTGACGAGTGCGTACTTGTGCTAATTGTTGAAAATCTTATTTTCATTAAAATAGCCTTAATTGTTTTTTTCCTTTCTTGTTTACACTACTTGGAATTTAAGCATGCTGTTAGCCTAGAGAAGCATGTCTAATTAACTAAATTGCTCTAATTGCTTAAACTACCTTATTTGATTACATGAATCATGCTAGGTTAGAAATTATCTTTTTTTTTGGTACGAAGTTGAGCGTAATTGAGTAATCCTTTTCGCAATTGTTGTGTGTTTTATTTTGGGACTACGGGAAGGCATCCTGGTAGATCCCCTGAACAAATATATGATTGAGCTGAGGTGCGGGATACCGAGGGATCCTTGGCACGTATATTGAGGATGCTAAGAGATCCTCAGGATACTAAGAGATCCCTAGCATATATTGAGGATACCAAGAGATCCTCGGGATACTAAGAGATCCCCTACATGTACTGAGGATACCAAGAGATCCTCGGGATACTAAGAGATCCCTAGCATATATTGAGGATACCAAGAGATCCTCGGGATACCAAGAGATTCCTAGTATAGATTGAGGATACCAAGAGATCCTTGGGATACTGAGAGATCCCCTGTTATTATCCTTGTGTTCGTTTGGCCTTTATTTCGGTTATTGCATTCCTTACTTTCTCGTATTAAATTCTTATTGTTAGCTTTCAACTATATTGTTTACCTTATTCTATCATACCTTATATTATTATCTTATCTCAATAGGGCCCTGGCCTTCCTCGTCACCACCCGACCGAGGTTAGGCTTGGCACTTACTTAGTACCGTTGTGGTGTACTCATGCCTTTTCTGCACATGTTTTTCATATGCAGATCCAGGTACTTCGACTCAGACTTACCATCCTTGAGGCGAGGTGACCGTTTGGAGATTTCGAGGTGTATCTATCACGTCCGCAGACCGAGGAGTCTCTCTCCATTATCTCTTATAGTGATAGCCCTTCTATCTTTACTATTGATGTAGACATTTCGGAGTTAGAGCATTTTACTGTATTCATAGCTTGTGATTCATGGGTTTCCAGGTTTAGGGAGTATGTATTAGTTTTTGAGAGTTAACGTTGTGTATGCCGAGCGGCACTTTTAAACGTTGTTTTATTACTCTATCTCTATTTTAACTTGTTTTATTCCGTAATTTGGTTTATTTTTTTTCATTTAGGCTTACCTAGTCATGGAAGACTAGGAGCCGTCATGATGGTTTACGGAGGACGAACCGAGGTCGTGACACCCTCGCTGACTCCGCCCTATTTTGCCGAGGTCCGCCGGCCGAAAATCGCCTCACGGCAGCAAATCACCACTAATCTCCCCAAATTTACACCCTGAAACCCCCCACAACCTCCTCATTCCAAATCTCCAATCCTTTTCCCTCGAATCATTGCCGAGTTGTTCGAATCTTGGATCGAAATCACGGCTAAAACCCCAACTGTTCCAAATGGCCCCAAATCAACACCACAGAACCCCCGTAATGTTACAACCCATATTCACGTATATTCGTTCACGCCATAAAGTAGTCAACGTAAATACATGAAGATATTATCTTTAATATGATAAGAAGTTAAACCTATTGGTCTTAAATGATACAAAGGTGTATAAGAGTGGTTAACAAGTATTAGAAGTTAAACGAATCAAGGATGTTGTCAGCCGTATTTTTGGGTAAACCTAGAGGTGCTTAATACACTCAAGTGGTAGTTTTTTAAGGTATTTGAATCATATAATATCCGTATCATAAGTCTTGAAGTAAAACAAGTTATGAGACAAAAGTCGACAAAAGTTGTCGCAACTTAGGTTTATAATTTTACTTAAACATTAGGTCAAATATTACTAAGCTTTTCTCCCAATTTACTTAGAATTATGGAGTTATCAAACCACCAAATTGAAGATATATGAGTCTAGTTTCTAACTCATTAAACCGTTCGTTGATATGATCTCGGAGTACAGAGATATTCACGTTTTCGCGAGATTGCGCCAAGCACCTCTCTATGGGGCCCACTTAGGCGGTTTAAGACATTTGAATCTATATAGGACGCCTCCAACCCGTTTTAAGTCATTTATTTTCACTATTTTCAGACCTTAGAACTCTAGGAACACCCTCTCAAGGTTCTCTCAAGATTCAAGACCCAAAAAAAGGGCAAACAACACAAATCAAGTGTCGGAAATCCCGTGGCGCTAGTAAGTCTCTTGTTCTTCTTGTTGTTGCTCATTTTTGTGTTGTTCCAGCTCGTGTGGGAGGTTTTTTTAAATGGTTTATGTTCTGTAAATACTCCCTCAAGTTCTTAATATCAACCCTAGGTGATTTCAAGCCTTCTAAAGTGATTCTAGTGCCGAAAAAACACTAATTGATTGCTAGTTTCGCTTCCTTGTTGTTGTGGCAGAATTGGAGGGATATTTCGTGGAGAATTAAGGTCAAATTGGAGTTTTTCTTTATGTATAAAGGTAAGGAACCTCTTAATCTATATGTATTTAAGATTATCCAAGTTGCATCTAAGTCATTGAAGCTAGAACTTGTGAAATATATATATCGAAAGGCTTGGTAGTAATGTTATCGGTTGGTGGACTGTTTTGGGATGTTCAATATGATTAAAATTGATGTTGTTTGTGCTGTTTAGTGATTTTTTTCACTTGTGGAAAGTCATATAAATAGGGAAGTTGCTGTCCGTTTCATCACAAAATAGGTTGTAGTTGGTACATAATAGTTGCGACGCTTAAACGTTAATGATAGTGTCATTTCTCCTATTGTAGACTAAGGAGTCGTGACATTTACATAGCTTGAGGTTGGGCAGTATATACAAGGTATGTGAGGCTATCCCTTTCCTTCTTTTGCACGATTCCTATTGAACATAATGTAATGAACGAGCTTCCAAAGATACTCTACTCTTAGAAGCTAGCAGTACTTACATTGTTTCCCCTCTTATGGAACGATTGATGTTAATGTTGCTTCTCTTATTCTTATGTTATTAATGTTGTTGGTACTTCCTAATTCTTATAAGTTTCATGGTGAAGAGTTAGTCATAATAACGTATACAGAGGATACCTACCTTACGTCATTCCGAAAGGTTTAGAATGTGATTCCACGAGTCGATCATGCATTATATATATGTATCTATTTTACTCTACCGAGCCACGCTATAGTCGGGCCTATTGTGCAACCACTGATCAGTTGGGTTTTACCGAGCTCCACATGGCCGGGTACGATTCTACCGAGCCTTATGATGGTCGGGTACGTTTTTACCGAGCCTATTACGGCCGGGTACTATATGATGATGATGATGACCACAGAGGCATATGTTTTAAAAGTTTATGTATTTATACATATGTATTATGCATTTCATGTCAGTAGTCCTCAGAGGTACTCAGATGTTACAAGTTGTATATTCTCTATCCCTGCTTACATTACTATTCGTATTTATGGTTCCCTGCCTTACATACTTAGTACTTTATTCGTACTGACATCCTTTTATTTGTGGATGTTTCATGTCATGCTGCAGGTCCTGATAGACAGGCAGGTGCAGCTCCCCCACCACAGTAGGCTGTCCAGTTCAGCGGTGATTGGCGAGATCCCTTCTNTTAGAGGCTCATAGACAAGTGTCGACTCATGTATAGTTTGGTATGCCTTGTCGGCTGGTTTTGTTGTATAGTCTTTCATGGTAGCGTGGTAGCTTGTACCATATATATATATATATAGTTTCTTGATTGTCTGGTCATCCCATGTTATGTAGGTTCATGCCATCATATTTTATTGTTGGTTGTCCATGATCCATGTCTACCATTTATATTGATCTCGTCAGCCCTAAAAGATAATAAAGAAGGTTAGATAAAATGTACATTGGTACTCGGCAAGTATGGTCGGCTGCTAGTCATGGACCTCCAATTTGGGTCGTGACACGTAACCTCCTCATTCCAAATCCCCAATCCATTTATTTCGAATCATCACCAAGGTTCTCGAATATTAGATAAAAAATTTAGGTTAAAAAACCCTAAATGCTCTAAATGCCACCAAATTCATACCAGATGCTCCTCATCCTATCCTCTCTCCAAATACCACCACAACCCCGTTCAAATCAGCCCCAATTTCTTCAAATTTTGAATCTAAGATTCAGAAGAAAAAAAACCTAATTTGTTCTTTCTTCTTTTCTTGATCAGTGTTTGGTCAAATGAACCCAAAATATCCATTAGCCGACTGTTCTTGTTAAGAACAGTCGATTAATGGTAATTAAAGTTCATTTATGCCTTATGAAGCTTGGCCGAGCCCAATTTGTAATCAAACCTAGGTAATTTCCTTTTTATTTATTTTACCTTGTTTTAATTGTTTCGTTTTTATGTTAATAGCTTCCTTTAGCTGCTACATTTTAGGATTTAAATTTTAGATTTTTTTCTTTTTTTTATTTCACAACTGTTTGGTTAATTATTTGTACTTGTTTAGTAAATTGATTGAAGCATGTTTGAGTTTCATTAGGTAATTGCATGGGTTAGATTAATTAGGTGTAATTATTCTTTCATGTTAGATTCAAATTCGCTTAGGGTTTTCTTTTTAGTCGTTGTAATTCTGTTTCTGTTCAATATTGTTTAGGTTTGATCAATTAAATGTTTCTTCTTATTAATTGATTGCAGCCGTTTATTTTTCTTAAGCATTTTTTATTCAAGTCTCCAATCCTTTCAAGGCTTGTCCTTGTTTGTCATAATTTTGAAACCAGTAGAAACTTTAGGGACTCAATTAAACTTAAAAGTTTAGGATAGAACTGAAATATGTGGTAATTCAAAGGATAAAAATGGATTTCACTTAGGCTAAAAAATCAGAAGCTTCCTAGAACGTATAGCTGTCCTAGCTGTTATAAAAAAGATGCTAAAATATAGGACAGTTATACCAAGGGCTGTAAAAGGACAATACTATTTTTACCCTAGGATAAGGAATATGCCCAAACGATACCATCCCAAGGTAACATATATATATATATATATATATATATATATATATATATATATATATATATATATATATATATATATAGGCTCTCTCATTCTGATTTTGGAGACAATCATTGACAATCATTAGCAATCATTAAGCATTATTCTCTGCAAAAATGTTCCCTTTCCAGATTTTAGAAAACCTTAGAAAGATTTCCAAAAACTTTCTGCTTTTGGTTCATAAGCTGAAAAATGGATTGAAATAGAGAGTTTTCTGGGGTTATTTACTTGGGATTCTGATTTTCAAGTGCTGGTTTTGGGTTTGAAATTCTGGGGTTTTGGTTGCTGCTGTTCTATCCGATTGTTGTTCTTTCTTCCTTTCAAGTTTCAGAATCTATTCTTCTGTTCTTTTTGTTGCTATTGCTGTTATTGGGTACGCCCAAAACACATTTGTAGCTCTTTTAGAATTTATAGAAATGAAGCTATTCAGCTTATTGATTCCCTGCTGTGCCTATGTATGAATTTTGTTACGACCCGACCCGTCGTCTCAGGAGAACCACTTTGCTTCCCCCATTTTATGCTTCTTCATGTTTTATTATCAATATTTGGTGTGTTAGAGTTGATTTGGATTGGTTTTAGTAGGAAATGAGACACTTAGTCTCTTTAAGGAAGGTTTGGTTTAGAAAAGTCAACTGGAGGTTGACTTATGAGTTATAGGGCTCGGATGTGAATTTCGGTGATTCGGTTAGCTTCAGGAGATGATTTGTGCCTTAGGAGCATGATCGGAATTGATTTTGGAGGTCCGGTGTAGAATTAGGCTTGAATTGGCGAAGTTAGTATTTTGGCGAATTCTGGTTGATAGGCGAGATTTTGATCCGAGGGTCGGAATGAAAATCCGAGAGTTGCTATAGTGTCGTTAGGTTATTTTGGATGTGTGTGCAAAATTGTAGGTCATTCAGAGGTGTTTTGATCGGGTTTTTGATCAAATGCGTATTTCGGAAGTTTTTGAGAAACTTAGGCTTGAATTCGGTGAGAATTGATGATTTTAGCATTGTTAGATGTGTTTTGATGATTGGAGCAAGTTTGGATGATGTTTTAGAATGGGTTGGCACTTTTGGTTGAAGTCCCGGGGGCCTCGGGGTGATTTCGGATGGCCAACGGGGTGAATTTTGGACTTGATACATTCTGAAGAGTTCTGGTATCTGGTATTTTTGCTTCTGCGGAAATGGACTGCAGAAGCGGTTCTGTAGAAGCGAATGAGGGAGCCGTAGATGCGAGTCTTGGACTCGAAGCAGGTTCCGCAAAAGCGGACATTTGGACTGCAGAAGCGGTCTCGCTTGTGTGAAAATGGACCGCAGAAGCGGTCCTGGGCGAGATGAGAGAAACCGCAGAAGCGGAAGAAAATCCGCAGAAGCGACATTTTTATCGCGGAAGCGGAAAAGCCTGGTCAGGGATATTTAATTCCATCTTCGCAAATTTTTGAAAGAACCTAACATTTTCACTTCGGACTTGGAGGTTATTGTGCAATTTTGGTGAAGGAATCAAAGGGACTTCATTGAGGTAAGGAATTCTGAGCCTAAAACATAAATCTAATGTGTTATTACATGAATTAAGGGTGAAAAATCAAGGAATTAGAGGTCAAAAATGGAGGTTAGGGCTTGAACTTAAGAGAAAGAAAATTAGGGATTTGAGGGGTCAAATGAACCCCGATTCTGGTAATTTTGACATGTATAGACTCATGACAAGATAAGAAACCCGTTGATGTAAAAATTTGTGAGATTTAAGAAGTGAGCCCGGGGCTTGGGTTTTGGTAATTTCGGGATTTTTGCCCGTTATTGATTGTTTTCGCTTGGGCTTTGTTCGCCTAGCATATTCTGATGTATTCGCTCTGATTTTGGTTAGATTCGACGCGCGTGGAGGCCAATTTGAGGAGCAAAGGCGTCGCGAGCTAGAGATTTCGCCGGTTCGAGGTGAGTAATGATTGTAAATAATAGTCTGAGAGTTTGAAACCCCGGATTTACATATCATAGTGTTGTATTGAGGTGACTTGCACGCCAGATAGCGAGCGTGGGGTAGAGCACCGTTGGGGATTGTGACTTGGTCTGTCCCAATTGATGAAATTACTGCGTATTTGACTGGAACTACTTGTTATCATCATAATTTGGGCTGATTGCCATATTTGGGCTTCGTGCCAATTATTTGAATCCTTCAGGGATTGATATCACTGTTTCCGCATTATTTTGCATATTATTTTATCTCGGTCCAAGGTTTTAAATACTGTTTTGCAAACTCAGCCATCTTTCTAAGATTTGAAAAACTTAAACAATATTTTATTGACGTTTTGAGCTGAGAACTATTATTTTAATATTGCCCAAGAGGCTTATGTGAATTTCTGGACTGAGCATGGATCGGGTTGCGCACCACATCTGTGTTATATTGATATTGAGGCTGAGAGCCTGGTTCATTACATTAATTTTGAGGCCGATAGCCTGGTTGATGCCACGAGATGGCTTGATATTGCGTTTGGGATGTAGGAGGCCTCCGGAGTCTGTACACACCCCCAGTGAGTGCCGTCAACGATAAATAAATGGATGGCTCGGTCTACATGCCGCAGCGGGTACTAGAGTGTACTGTCATATGCATTGAATTACACTCATGCATTTGTTCTTATCTGTATTATCTGTCATAATATTTCTGCACTCTTATTTCATTGGCTTTTATGCTACTTCTCGCAATAATTACCTGATATCCTGGCGTTAACTGTTAACGGAGTGTGGTGCCCGAGGGGCTGACTTCTGTGCTTGTTTACACTACTTATTTTTCATTCATTTGCTTAACTGTTGGAAAAAGGACATTTTTAAAAGAGGTTTTAAAACTGAGCTAAGATATTTCTAAAGATTTCATAGTTTCACTGTTTTTCTCAAAGGGTTTTCACTGCTCCTATATAGCATGATGGTTTGCTTTATGTGATTTCTTACTGCTCAGTTGTTATTTGCCCTTATTACTTACTGAGTTGGAGTACTCACTTTACTCCCTGCACCTCGCATGCAGATGCAGGTATTTGTGCACCCGGTAGCGAGTTCTAGCTGATCAGAGGCAGAACTATAGGAGTAGCGAGTTGATTGCATGCGTTCGCAGCACCATTGTTCTCTCTTTTGGTTCATTATTCTAGCCTTGTTATTTTAGGTCTTGTAGTTGTATTTACACTCTGATAGATGCTCGTGACTTGTGACACCCCGGTCGTGCTGTGTTGGATTGCAAATTTTGTTAATTAATATCATTAAGTCGTATTTTGCTATTCATTTATGTTTGACTACTTTGAAAGAGACGATTTGGGTTAGTTGGCTGGCCTTGTCTTCACGAGAGGTGCCATCACGACTAGTGCGTGGTTTTGGGTCGCGACAAGTTGGTATTAGAGCCTAGGTTACTAGGTCTCACGATTCAGGAGCAGGTTTAGTAGAGTCTCGCGGATCGGTACGGAGACGTATGTATTTATCCTCTAGAGGCTGCAGAACCTTTAGGAAAACTTCACCTTCTTGAATTCTTATCGTGCGCCCTTGATTCAGATTGAAAAGAAACTTTTGAAATTCCTTCCACGCGTTCGTAAGTGCACATGAGCGCTCAATATCAGATGTGCCTGATGGCTTGTGATTCCCCGATCAAGGGGCGAGATGTGATCTCCGTTAGTTTATGTTGGGCTAGTCTGGAGGACTCGAGGCTGGATCTTTGCCTATGGCTTGAGCACTGAGGTGCTGATCGTGTGAGGAAGTGTTTTGAACTTATATGTTCGGTATTGTCCCTATTAGTGGAAGTGCCGGCTGGACAGCCATGTGATGAGTATGTTAGCATTGCAAGATGTATCTATGTAACTTGGTAGTGACGAAGAAGTCTAGTGGATAACAGATGAAATGTTAAGTGTTTGTTTCCTATTGTGATTCGATGTGTAGCCCGAATTATGGACGCGTGAAGAATTGTTTCGTGTCTCCTAATTGGGGAGTGAAGTGCATTTTATGTGGCGGTAGGAGTTCAGACTCAAGAACACTAATTGGTTGTGTAATGTGTATGATGATGGAAGGTATACGGAAATTTTATATTAAGCCAAAGCAGGTGGGTCATCTCCTGCGGAGTGTTCTAAGGTTGTGTGATCCTTATGTTATCTATTAGAAGGTCTCATTTACAAGTGAAGAACATGTGTTGACATCTAAATTGGATCGCCTAGAGAGTGGGCTTAACTGTTGTGTGAGTGAATGCGAGATTTGCAGAAGAGTTAAAAAAAATTCTAGATAATTTGTGTTTCCGCGAGCTTATGAAGGATTGAGTTTAATCTTACTATGGTATTAAGGCAGCAATAGAGTATATGCGTTATGAGTTGTTGGGAGTGTCTTGATATATGGCTTTTAGCCAAGTTGGGGAGTTTGCTATTGATTAGCTAATTGTACGGTCATGTGCTATGTTGGTTCCGGTTCGAGGCATGCTGGCGTATCAGTTCTGGTTGCGGAAATTGATCCGAGGATGGCACAAGTGAGGGAAAACTTTGATAAAGACTACATGGTTCTTCGTAGATGTGTGAGAATCACAGGATGTCTTAAGTTGTCGTTGGTAAAGAAAGCTCGGTTCATGGAGTAGGAAGATGTTTGGTTGTATTAGAATGAGGTCATATCCTGCGGTGTCAGAGTGCTAATGAGGCACGGGTGGTTATGTTCGTTTGATCAGGTGAATTGCAGTTTGAATAAGAAGTAAATGACTCTCGAGAATGGTTTTATTGTATTCAAGATTCTACATGTAACAATCAAGTGTCTTAAGGTTGTGTATGTGGTCAGAGACTGTGTTTTCACTAGAAAAGGTCAAGACTTGTGGTATTTTTATGTTAATTATGGGATTCTATGTATCAGTATCTGGAAAGTAAAAGTAACGGACTTAGATTCGTAGGAAGTTCTTCAGAGTAGAGTATTTTGGAATGTGGTGTTTCTGGGAATATTTGAGAGAGGATTCAGTGGCTTATGGGTCTTAGACGGTGTGGTCTTGTGCTTGGGTCTCGTGTAGTGAGCCTGGGTTGAGGAATTTTGGTGCTACAGTAAGGGGGAATATCAAGTTAATGATGAATCAGAAGGGAAATTAGATAGATGGAATAGCTTGATAGTAAACCGAATTGGTATGGTAAGGATATGATTAATTCTTTACATGTATTCGAGGTAATGAGCCCTTACAAGTATTTTGCAGCAATGCTCCTGGGTTTTGATGGCTTTCTTAGCTTGGCCGAGTTAGAAGGATTCTGTCCTGGCAGTTTAATTTATGCAAACGGAGTTGAGAGAGTTTTTGTTGGGTTATACCGTGATTTGGAGATGTATATATTTTCTGTGGGCACGCGAAGCATGGGATGTGTAATGATTTTCTTCCAAATGGGATCAGTGGAAGTTCTTGACTAGATGAGTTTCAGTACAGTTCTGAAAGGAAGTTCATAAAACACTTAAGCAACGGGTAGCCTCAGATAATCAAGGAGAATGGTACTGCCAATTGGAAGTGATTTGACGAGAGTATACGTCACAGAAAAAAGGGAAATTTTAGAATATCTTTTGTGGAATGATTGGGTATTGAAGGTGTGATACGTATTCATACGGCAAAATTGGGATCATGTATGATGAATCTGTGCTATATGGAGTTGGAGACTGGGAGTTCTCAGGTGCAGACTATGTAGTGGTCGTGGATTGTGTGTATTGGTACCGTTTAGCGGCTATTGGGATTTGGAGGCCCGAGTGGATCGTTCTTTGCCTGGTATGTTAGATTTTGGATATGATGTTGGGGTGTGGACTGGATGTCTCAGTGTTGGGTTATTCTAGACTATTGCGCTATGGGCTATGCCGAAAAAATGCCACGAGTTGAGTGGCGAGGTGCTGTCACACCTCCTTTTTCCTACCCCGTAACGGCGTAAAAGACTTTTTCCAATTAAAGGATAATCAGAACGGGATTTATTATTAAGATTCAGAGTCTTCACTTGAGATATTTATGGTGTCCCAAGTCACCGGTTTGAATCCCGAATCGAGGAAAGGGTTTGACTCTATTTAACAGTCGCGAACCAAAAATCCGGGTAGGGAATTCTGTTAACCCGGGAGAAGGGGTTAGGCACTCCCGAGTTCCTTGGTTCTAGCACGGTCGCTCAACTACTATATATGGCTAAAATCTGAGTTTAATACATGTTAAACATATAGTGCAATTTTGGAATTATTTACCGCTTTTACTCAATTATTAAGAAAGTGAACGTCATTTAAGAACGTATTTTCGGATGACGTCACATGAAATGCACCCGGATCCTCGACACATTCTTATTCAACGTTTTAGGATTTGGATTTGGGTCACACGAAATGCACACCCGTATTTAAGAAGGTAAGATTATTAAAGGCATGCCTAAAGCGGTAAAACGGGTTGTTATCTTTGTGGGAGGCCGTGAAATTCGCTAAATGGCGCGCCCCAAATTCTAAGTATTTTATATAGGCATTTTAATGAGGGCCCCGCAATTTGCATTTTTATTTGGCGAGGCTCGTCTCATCATTTCGTATTTGAAGGTCAATCCTAGAGCAAACTACAATTTTCTACTTAGGTCGTCTCTAAAAATAAAAATAACCTTAATCGACTAATATGTGCGAAAGTTTCAAAGTCCAGTAACACAATGTCAAACAATTAAGCCCACGAATAGAACGAGTAAAGCAAAATTCTTTGAACAACAACCATGGTCTCACTATTCAGAAACTGGGCGGACTGGGCCCCGGAACCATCCAAACACACGAGATTGCAACTAATGTGGCCTTGGGCCCAAATACATGTCCTTTCGTGAATCATTGGAAAATTAAGGTGCCTTTGGGGCCAACGTGAGCTCAGCGACAATATCTAAACGGACACACTCTTTTAATACCACATCACACCAAATTGGCACTCAAAATCATTTATAAGACCACTATACTATTCTGATTTTAAAAGATAAGCAATGTGTTGACAATCCAATTAATTTAATAACCAGTTTGGGTCTATCATCACTACAGTCATTAACAGATTGAAATTCCAGTTATCAATTACAAACGAACCTCAGTTTGGATGTACGAGTTAACATGACTATGTTATTAATACTGGCATGGGTAAGCTACTTCATACTTCATTCAAGTCTAACTATATAACAACGAAAGCAAACTATTGATAACCTGCTAATATTAATTAGTACTATACGAAGCTATTGAAGACACACACTCAGATTAAATCTAGAACTGAGACGAATATCACATACTGGCTCAAATGCTAAACTAGGCGAGTATGAATTACAATGAAGCTATAGCTAGATGTTCACCTACTGAAGCAGTCAAAACAGTCCAGAAGTGGTCCTTATTAACAATTCTTAATACAATTCAAATCCAACAAATCAAATATACATACACTACTCATCGATTGAATAAATACGGCCATATATATACCCAAACGAACACAGATCAGTCAATACAATTGCATTTCATTCCAAGTTGTGGTTACATCAATGTGGTTTTGAGCGTGTACCTGGAATTGGAATTACAACAAGGAGAAGATATCAGCAGCAGGTAATACAACTGGTATCCAGCAGCTAATCACAACAACAAATTGGAGTAATTTTGACCCAAAATGACTTCAACAAACCCAAGCAAACACCACAGGGATGTAGCACCCAAATGACTCGAGATTGAACTTAAAATGCTCCTAAAACTTCACTGGAGAAAAACTCAACCAGAATCAAAACTAAGTAGATCCCAAATTCACTCGAACAGGTCATTAAACACCTCCAAATGCTTTTGGAACTCGAGCTTCTAGCAGAAATGAAGAACACCAAAAAGGAACTTGAAAATGATTGAAACAGGCAATGAAATAGTAAATGTTTTTGATTTTTTCTGTTTTCTAATGTTTTAGATTTTGTATATCTGAATTTCAAATGCAGATCTGAATCTTAGAGAGAGAGAGCTTTTGGGTGGGAATTTTTTGATGGCTCAAAAACTTGTCCATCAAGCAAAGAGGACTGCCTTTTTATAGAAAAATTAGCTGCCAATTCCATATTTCACTTTTTAACACTTTAGCCCCTGATTTCCTAACTTGTTGCTCAAGTTAATACACTTAATTCCTGAATTTACCCTAGAGCCCCCATCCAGAAACTTCTAGGGAGTTCTTTCTAGATTCTCTACCCTTGAATTGCCCCAATTACCCCTACTTCAGTCCTGAAATCACTAATCTACACCCAGCCTTGATTAACTAAACAACCAACTTGACTAACTAACCAGCAATTCTAAAAATCCAGCGGCTAAAAACCAAACAAAGCCTAGAATTTAGCAGAAAGGAGACTAATTCTACCATCAGTACATAATCAAGTAGAACAATCACTGCAAATTGATCAACCAAATAGAACCTAAAAATTAATCTAATTAACTGACATTTAACTCTAAACAAATAGAAATCTTAAAGCTGACCCAACAATGAACTAATTAACCTCAATTAGAACCAAAATAAGACCAGTTATGAAGACTAATCGGCCATAAATCAAACATACAAAATGACAATTGAACCAGAATCTTACTACTGAAATCAATAAGCAGATTACACACTAATTATATGGGAAAGAACAATTACAACCTAAATTGAAATGTTAAATCACCACAACCTAGCAACAGAATTCTAAACAAACAATAACAGGAAAAATAAAAACTGAAAATAGAGAAGAAAAAGAAGAAACATGGACTCACTGATTTTTGGAAATTGGTTTTTGTGGACATCCAATCATCCGAGTTCTTGAAACAGTTTGAGCTTTGAAAACCCTAGATCCAGAATTAACGGCATTCCGTTGGGATTTGAGGGGTTTAAGTTCGAGATTCAGGATGAGAAAGGCAAGGGGGCTGCAGGGAATGATTTTGGGGTGATTTGGCGGTGGTGCCGACACTGTGGACTTGTGGCAGCGCTAGGGTTTGACAGATGCAAATCGATATTCGAGGAGTTTGAGGTTAATTCGAAGGGAGAGAGGTGTAGAATTGGAATGAGGAGACGGAGACGGAGACGGAGTTAGGGTGTGATTTTGGTGGTCATCGGCGTAACTAGTATTGTCGCCGCCGGTGAGTTTCGACGGAGCGCGTTAGGGCGGCGTCTCTAGGGTTTTGAGAGGGGGGTGTTCTGAGTGATAAGAGACAGGGGGGGGGGGACGATTTGGACAATTATATACCAATGAGACCATCTCTTATGAGCCGTTGATTTTCTAACCTCGACGGC
Source organism: Nicotiana glauca (assembly GCA_026770625.1). Lineage (NCBI taxonomy): Eukaryota > Viridiplantae > Streptophyta > Magnoliopsida > Solanales > Solanaceae > Nicotiana > Nicotiana glauca. The sequence continues at coordinate 20,870 of MU731404.1, forward strand.
TCAGATCCAATCAACCTGAAATGGCATCGTTTGGTTAGAAGAAAAGCTGGACCGAGTTGGGACGTTTGGGCCTGGTCTAGAACAAGCATTTGCTCATTTGTTTGGGCTTGAAATTATTTGGCCCAGCTGAGTCTTTAAAGCAGCCCTTTTCAATTATTATCTTTGATTTCTTTTACTTATTTTTGCTTTTATTTATTTTTTTTCCTTTTGTATTTTTATATTTTCTGATTTTATTGAAATGCTAAATTGACTTCTAAAAAATATTGTTCAATTTCCAAATACCCTAATTCCCAATAAAGACAAATTAAAACTAAAAATATAAAAAGACCATTTTTGTTATTTTTTTTTCTTTTGTTTTTAAGCAACTTAACTACTAAAATATAAAATTAAATCATAAATGCAACGGCCAAGTGTGTTTTTGTATATTTTTATATTAAAATGCACAATTAAAAATGCAAACAATTAACAAAACAACACAAAATTCACAAATTTGTAAAATAATGAAAGAAAAATTATTTTGTTTGAATTTTGGGAATGATTCACTTAGGGCAAAAATCACGTGCTCACAGCTGCCCCTCTTTGCTCGGGAACACGCAGAGTTCTCGGGCAAAGATAAGTGAGCGGATACGAGCGATTTTTGCCCGTTCGAATACTCCGTGTGAAGTATTTTTTAAAACCGTCTGACCGCACCCTGCTTCAAAGGTTGCTTACATATCCTTGGCTAAAAAGGAATCAGGTCAGTGTAGTTCGAGAATGTTTGGTAGCTGGGACTACCAGGAGCTGTGATTTCACTGCTGTTGCTGCTGCTGCTGCTCGCTGACCTCCTTATTATACCGTGTTAAAATAAAAGAAGCTAGTCTAAGCTATGATCTATGAATTACAAAAAGGTCCTATCTATGTCTTTAAACTTGCTCTTGTGTTGCCTTGAACTTGTATTCTTCCGATGGAATTCTTGTGTTGTTGCCCTGCATTGCGATCGGAGATGTTTTGCCATTTCTCTGAGTGATGCTTGACTGCTAAAGTTTGAAATATGTGCCTCTATTCTTCAGGCGGGCTCCTGACTGCTGACGCTTGAAAAGTATTCCCTTGTTCTCCAGGTGGGCTCCTGACTGCAACAAAATAGACAAACAAAGAAAATTTTTTGCCCCAGTTGGTGGTTGGGCGCATCATGTTACAAAATATTACTAAAAATTTGAAAGCTAAAACTTGAATTGTACTTCCCTTATTCTCCAGGTGGGCGTCTGACTGCTGAACTTGAAATGTATTCCCTTGTTCTCCAGGTGGGCGCCTGATTGCTGAAACTTGAATTGTATTCCCTTGTTCTCCAGGTGGGTGCCTGATTTCAACAAAATAGACAAACAAAGAAGATTTTCTGCTCCAGTTGGTGGCTGGGCACATCATGTTACCAAATATTACTAAAAAATTTGAAAGCTAAAACTTGAATTGTGCTTCCTTTGTTATCCAAGTGGGCACCTGACTGCTGAACTTGAAATGTATTCCCTTGTTCTCCAGGTGGGCGCCTGATTGCTGAAACTTGAAATGTATTCCTTTGTTCTCCAGGTGGGCACCTGATTTCAACAAAATAGACAAACAAAGAAGATTTTCTGCCCCAGTTGGTGGCTGGGCGCATCATGTTACCAAATATTACTAAAAAATTTGAAAGCTAAAACTTGAATTGTACTTCCCTTGTTCTCCAGGTGGGCGCCTGATTTCTGAACTTGAAATGTATTCCCTTCTTCTCCAGGTGGGCGCCTGATTTCAACAAAATAGACAAACAAAGAAGATTTTTTGCCCCAGTTGGTGGCGGGGCGCATCATGTTACCAAATATTATTAAAAAATTTGAAAGCTAAAACTTGAATTGTACTTCCCTTGTTCTCCAGGTGGGCGCCTGATTGCTGAACTTGAAATGTATTCCCTTGTTCTCCAGGTGGGCGCCTGATTTCAACAAAATAGACAAACAAAGAAGATTTTCTACCCCAGTTGGTGGCCGGGCAGACTTGTGCATTGTTACCTAAGCTATTGATACGATTGTGAGAGCAAAACTAAAGACTTGATTGGCATGTACGTCCCCTGTGAGTGAAACTATTTGACTAAAATTTTTATCCTAGGAGAAAATTCGTCAGACTAGGTTTTCTATCTTAGGAGAAAGATTCATCAGACTAAGATACAGATCCTAGGAGGGAATTCATCAGACTAGGGTTTTTATCTTAGGAGAAGATTCATCAGACTAAGATGTAGATCCCAGGAGAAGGTTCATCAGAATAGGTTTTCTATCTAAGGAGAAAGATTCATCAGACTAAGGTTTTGACTCTAGGAGAAGATCCATCAGACTAGGTCCATTTTGTTATCTTAGGAGAAAGATTCATCAGACTAAGAGCTAGATCCTAGGAGGAAGTTCATCAGACCAGGTTTTCGATCTTAGGAGAACAATTCATCAGACTAAGATTTTGATCCTAGGAGAAGGTTCCTCAGACTAGGTTTTTCTATCTTAGGAGAACAATTCATCAAACTAAGATTGTGATCCTAGGAGAAGATTCATCAGACTAGGTCTTTGGTTATCTTAGGAGAAAGATTCATCAGACTAAGATTTTGCTCCTAAGAGAAAGTTCATCACACTAGGTTTTCTATCTTAGGAGAATGATTCATCAGACTAAGATTCTGATCCTAGGAGAAACTTCATCAGACTAGGTCCTTTGTTATCTTAGGAGAAGGATTCGTCAGACTAAGATTTTGGATCCTTTTATCTTAGGAAAAAGATTCATCAGACTAGATTTAGATCCCAGGAGAGGGTTCATCAGACTAGGTTTACTATCTCAGGAGAAAGATTCATCAGACTAAGATTTTGATCCTAGGAGAAAATTCATCAGACTAGGTCTTTTGTCATAGGAGGAAAAATGTGAAAGCAATGGCAGCATTTTGTGCACACTAACAAAACAGGCAAGGGCAAAGATTTGAGAAACTTCCTTTTTGTCGGCTCTCCTCTTCTTCCTTTTCTTTTTCTTTCTTTTCAACCCACTTTCTTGTACTGCTTTGTTCCTGTTTCAAACAAAGAAAACTTGTGAGTTTAAAATGTGGTGGTTGGTTTGTGGCCTTGAACTTTGAAGGCGGCCCGATATCCTCCATTTGTTGCATTGCATGAACTGTCATCTCCCCAATCCTCATGTCTCATATGAATTCCACAGCATATCTATTGTCCCCATTTCGTGTATATGATGTCCTTTCTTGGTTGGACCACTGGCTTCGGCCTTGAGTTTATTGTTCCTTCGCTTGTCACGATAACTGATTCCCACTCAAAGATCTTGCTTGTCTATTGGGCAACCACTTTATCTGCTACCCTTGACACGGAGAATACCTCTGATCCGTTCACCGAAACACCCTCCATCTGTTGCATGGTTCCTGAATTGAGACGTATCAAACCCTTGTATTTCTCACAAATCCCAAAGCACGTCAATTGCCACCCACTTCAAGATGTTCTTTCTTAACTCAAACCTCTTGTCCAGTCCTTGAGGTCTACAGCTCCCCTATTGGCTATGATAACTTTGACTTCTGCTTGGAAAGTCTTGCTCATGACCGGTTTAACACCCTTTTATCAAGCTTATCACAGGAAATACCTTTGATCTGTTCGCTCTGACCCTTTATTTGCTGTGTTGTTCACGAATTGATACGTACCAAACCCTTGTATTTCAATGAAAATACCTTTGATCCATTCACCCCAAACCCTTTATTTGTTGTGTTGTTCATGCATTGACATATACCAAGCCCTTGCATTTCACAAGGATCCCAAAGCGTGTAGATTGTTGCCAACTCCGTATGCCTGCTGTTCTTTCCTGACTTATGACAATTTGATATGCTGGCAAGATCCCGTTTTGTTCAATTGGAAAGCTTGGTGGCAAATTTTGAAGTCATTTCTCACTTGTTATGACCAAACAGAATCAGGAAGAGGAAGTAAACAGGACAAAAGGAATATATTATGAGGACAATGAAAGAGATGATTCCTAACAAAAAAAACTACAAAGTAGAAACCTATCGGATGTGGATACCGACTCTAATGACCTTGACATGCACCTGCAGCCTACTCTGTTTTAGCAAATCTGATGTT
>MU731405.1:0-28441 GCA_026770625.1 Nicotiana glauca
AAATACCTCGATATAAATTTTTTGAATTCGAAATTTTGCACCCGAAACACGGAATCGAAACCTTCTTTTGAGTGTTGGACCTACACACCAACACTTTAGGGGACGGGTGGGGCCGATTTTTTTTTTAATAACGGAGTGGGTGGGGGACCAATGTTTGGAGAATTTTTTTTTTAACAATGGTGGATGTCTTTGTTAAGGAGACGATCTGCTATTTTAAAGATGTATTTGCAGTAAATTACTGCGAAATCATGTAATTCGCAGTAATTTACTGCGAAATACAATTTAAAAAATGGGCAGGAATTCGCAGTAAATTACTGCGAATTGAGTGAATTTGCAGTAAATTACTGCGAATTACGTTAACGGAAAAATTTCCGTTAACCTAATTCGCAGTAAATTACTGCGAAATAAGTATAAAAGCAACTTCTTTTTAACATTAAAAATGTACTTTGTGTCTAAAAAATTATTAATTAAGTTTCGGACTCGTAAAAATAATATATGAAAATTGTAGATAAGTTGTATAATATATAATTTGTCACGATCCAAAATCCACTAAGGGTCGTGGTGGCGCCGGACACCACTATCAGTCAAGTCAACTTAATCAATCGATTAACTTCTCTTTTTAATACTTTTGAAATCTAGGACTTTTCCTTCCATTTTTCATAAATAAAAAGATCACCACTTAAATTTAAATTAAATAATAAACGATTAGTACAAGTCTTTCGAAAATCATCCTAGAACCCCGTGTCACAAGTGCATGAGCATCTACTGATAGAACAATAAAATACAACATCGGTCCGAAATACAGTGGACAGGAAATAGATACAATATGCTGAAAGGGACTACACTAGGTGAGGGTCGCCTCGAATAATGCAATTCACCTAGTCCTATAATCATCTGCGTTGCTACGCCCAGTAGGCTGCTAGAGATACATGTACATGTGCAACAAAAATGCACAGAAGTGTAGTATGGGTACGTAAACAACGTGTACTCAATGAGTATCCCGCCTAATCTCGAAGAAGTAGAGACGAGATGGTCAACTTCGACACTTACTAGAGGTCCAATAATAGTGTAATAAAAATGTGGGGAAAACATGAATTTATAGCAGTCCTATCTCGCAAGGCGGAAAAATAGGTAAACACCTTTAACAAATAATCAAGGATTTTCAAGTTTACTTTTTATTATCTTATCAATTTATATCAAGCCACGAAGGGCAAATTTCACGTTTAAAATTCTCAAGGAACAAATAACATGCGCAAATCACACTGAGGCGACACCCCGATCCAACAGAAATGTAAACTGTGCATTGCCGAGGGTCGAGCGGCACGAACCATAGATGCATCTATTACCCTGCTCGTGAATAATCCATGCGACGCGGTCAACATAAAATAAACAATGACCCTGCTCATGAATCATCCATGCGACGCAGGTACACATAAGATACACAATCACCCTGCTCGCGAATCATTCATGCGACGCAAGTACACATAATATACATGCTCAAATAACCAATTAGAATTTTATCGGGGAATAATTATCCAAATAAAGCCAATTCTCCTTTAACAATTTTTAAGAAATGAAGTTTAATCTTTTTAGTAATTCCCTTACTAATTCAATGTGATTTAAGCAATTCAATCTATCGATGGGTTCATAAATAATTCAAGTATAACATGCTTATGGGTCTTAACTACCCGGACAATAACATAATAGCAACTACACACGGACTCTCATCACCTCGTGCGTACGTAACCCCCACATATAGGAGAACATAATCAATTATTTTACCTATGGGAACAATTCCCTCTTACAAAGTTAGAAAGGAAACTCACCTTGCTTTGAAGACTCATAACTGACATTCTACATTCTTCCGAAGGCTCCACTTCATGAACCACGTTCCAAAACTAGCCAACGGTTACGCAAATCCATTAATATATGCTCAATTATTCATTACAATCTAATTTATAGCAATTCCCAACTCCGATCGAAAAGTTAACCAAAATGCCCTCAGGCCCACGTGCCCGGAATCTGAAATTTTTTTGAAGATAAAGATTACCCATGACTGTAGGAACTCAAATATATAATTTTTGCTAAATTTCATACTCAATATCATGGTCAAATTCGAAGAAATGTAAATTTCTAGGTTTTCCACCAAAACCTCAAATTTATATAAATTTCAATGTCTATATCCGTACATAAACTTGTATTTAACTCAAAACCAGTAGAAATAACTTACCTAATGTTTTATGAAGAAAATAACGCTCAAAAGTTGCTCCAAATCGGCTCCCGTGGAAGAAAAACGAAGTGAAATAAGCCAAAACCCGATTTTAAAAGAACAGTGCCCAGGCGACCCTCATATGCGATCACATGCAATGCCCCGCGATCGCATAGGCCAACTATGCTGCCTCCCAAATTTGCATTGTGCGATCGCATCAATAGACCTGCGATTGCATAGGCCAAAAGTCCAGCTCCCTCCCCCTTGCTCTATGCGATCGCAGACCTTCTCATGTTATCGCATAGATTAAAAACCTGCTGCACTTATACCAGAAAACCAACAATACTCACAAGGCGAAAATCGATCCGTTAACCATTCAGAATCCATCTGAGGCCCCCGGGACCCCAACCAAACATACCAACCAATCCCAAAACACATTACGGAATTGCTCGAGGCTTCAAATCATATCAAACAACGCTAAAATCATGAATCACACCCCAATTCAAGCTTTATGAACTTTAGAATTTCAAACTTCTATTTCCGATGTTTAAACCTATCANGCAACTTTCGGAATTAGATTCCAACCCCGATATCAAAAAGTCAACCTTCGGTCAAACTTCTCAAAAACCTTCAAATTTCTATCTTTAGCCAAATGGCTCCAAAATGACCTACGGACCTCCGAATTCACTTCCGATCGCTCTCCCAACTCCAGAATCACCATACGGAGCTACTCCCAGTCTCGAAATTCCAAACGGACATTGATAACACTGAAATGCACTTCAAACCAAACTTATAAAATTTCTTCCAAAATTCCAACTTCCACTATAGGCGCCAAAACGCTCCCGGGTCATCTAAAACCCGATCCGGGCATACACCCAAGTCTGAAATCATCATACGAACCTGCCGGAACCTTCAGATCTCGATTCCGAAGTCGTTTACTCAAAATTCCAATCCTAGTTCATTCTTTCAACTTTAAGCTTCCGAAATGAGAATTCTCTTCCCAAATCAATCCCAAACTTTCCGAAATTCAATTCCGACCACGCGTACAAGTCATGACACCTGAAATGAAGCTTCTCATGGCCTCGGACTGCTGAAGGACGCGCTAGGGCTCAAAATGACCTGTCGAGTCGTTACATTATCTCCCACTTAAACATACGTTCGTCCTCGAACGTGCTGAGAACTACACTGAAGTAGTCTGAGATCACTGTTTAGCACCTTATGAAACTTCCCGTGCCACCACAATTCAGTTGAGCACATTAGCTCGATCAATTCTGAAGATATTCTCTTTTATTCAAGCAGATACGCCTCAAAGTCCAATTCTAAAATCCGGAACTAAATGCTAGGCCTGATCCCAACATACGATCACCATATCAATCACTACATGCTGTACTCAAACACGATTGCATAGATTTGTTGAATTCACTTTGCATTACCTACTCGTAGGGCCACAATAATCTTTTTTTGATCAACTTAGTCAAAATCCTACTAATCTGATGCTTGCATTGCACCCCATGACATATACAGGTCTTACTCTAACCTTTACCATACCGCCATGACGGAGGAGATGTACCAACATTCATAATCAATTGCGGAGTCAATAAAATATTAGGTCTATACTCCTGACAAAAACCTTCACCTCATTTTGAAACCCAATAATGGTCTTATCTCCATAACATACCTCATATAGCTGGATTGCACAAAATCCTAGATCAAGGGATCTCGTCTCATCCGATACAACTGCTCAGGCAATAAGCCACCCCAGAAATTTTTAAAATGTCATATGATGCTACCATGCGCCAATAGGCCACCAATTCAAACGCAATGCCAAAGGAAAACGAACTCTAGAGGGAAGTACCTAACTCCCGCACTACTACAGACTTTCTTTAGAAAATAAGAAGCAGGACATACAAAAATAGCATATAGAAAACTACACTCAACATTACATTGTTGCGGTGTGCAACCCGATCAACACAGCATAACCATGGCGGCGTGCCACCCGATCCTCACAATATAATCATGAGGGCGTGCCACCCGATACACACGTAGAACTTACATAAAGAGATACACATCGAGCTAAATTGCTCATTACAATGAAATACCAAATCTTGGTCACAAGCACTCTAAGTGTACAGTACCATTTCCTGGGGGACACATAGCGCCATAAGCTTCGAAACTCAATCACATCTGAGGTGCAATATATAATCTGAATCTCAGAAACCATTTTGCTCATAATACAACATTTCCACGCGGATCCTCAACACAAAAACAATTTCCCAGGCCGTCTCACAACTCACACGGCGCAATGCATCACTACATGAAATATCTGACAATGAGATAACACCCTGACTACTCCATAAGGAGCGCGTTACTGAAATGAACACAACTAGCCTGACATAGAGCCCATATTCACATTTAAACTCATCCACCGACCTTAAGTCGATCCTGGTCACATCAAGTTAAGCCAATAACCTTTCAAAGGTCCATAGTAACTCCCTTTTCCTCATAACTCATAAGAACAACCATCATAACCGGGGCAACTTCCTCGGTTCATAACCCAATAAACAAAGTGCCCTCCAGGCCTAAATCCTCAAATTAATGACATTACCACAATACTCGTACTTGGTTTAGATCTTTAGTCAATCAAGTGACTGCATGTCACATTTATACAATCTTCCCGTGGGACACGCTCCCATGATCTTCCGAAATAAATAACAGGTCCGTTTATCCAACCATCGGCCGCACTAACATTGAAAAGCGATCAAGAATTCTTAACCAGGATGCAAGGCCTTTTTCACAAACGTCGATCTCGGGTGACGCTGAAGACAATACCAATTTGCTTTAATCATTCAAACCTTTCCTTGCTCATCCGAGCCCGTGACATCCTTGTCAACACCGAACTGCAACCTTGATCCTCACTTCGAATTTTCATGCTGCTCACTGCACCCAATGTGCCAACATACGATAAAGCACGATTTTTAACATTAATACTTTAACACTTCATCATATAAGAACTTTTCACTTAACTCACTTAAGGGGAATCACAGCAACACACAGGTAAGTTCCCATAACCGTAGGATATGCAAGTCTCTAAGTAGTGGTCCAAGCCACCATAGCCCTTCTGGAATCCGCTTCTACTTAACAAGCCTTAATAGAAGAATGCTTCCGAATAACATCAATTACGGAGGCCGACAAACCTCACTCGTACCACCACAAATCATACGCATAACTCGATTATGCTGAATGAACTGATCACAGACCCCAACATGCCAAATTCAACTATGGCTAATCAATCCACCTCCTTCCAATTCATCCCTTCTTGCCTTAGGATTAAGACTAACTCCATTCAACATACAATATACTCCATCTACACTCATACCGAGTGACCTTAAATCACGAATCCATGCTATCCCGAATCCCACGAACTACTTCGTATTTCTCAAATGCTACACCACAAGTCAAAATATCATAGAAAATTCTGGGCACCTTCTCATAAGCCGTTACAAATCTTGATCCTTAACCGTACTCATAGGCTTGAAATCAGTGGGCACCACACTTTATCCCTTAGGATCTACTAGGATCGTTGCTGAGAGCCACCCGCTCTGACTTGGTCCCGAATATAATCATTTCCATGAATCTTCTAGTACATTAGTAACCTCCCAACGAATCATCGAGCAGAATCACTCCCCTTTAAAACTGCTTCTATATAAGGCATAAATCCTGAATCTTTTCCCAAGTTCGAACATGAGCCCATAAGGCCAACCATAGCACATCTTTAATAATTCCTCTGCTCAAATTACTACTTATGGTATTTTCCCGTAGCTGGGATAACCCCTCAGTATGCAAATAACCAGAAACCTCATGAGTAGTTAACCATACCACCTAATCGTAGGCGGTGGGACTCTCCCACTTAGCTTGAAGCCATTATTACAAAACTCTGGAGTTCACCAGGATTCTTAATCTCTTATTGACATAACCTTGCGCAATCAATCGCCAGCATTCTCGATATCTTACCGTAGAAACCCAATTTGATGCTCTAAATCATTAACAACATTCACACAAAAGTTCCCTTTGCTGCATAACCCGTAGAACTCTTCGCAGAAGCCTCGTCAACCACGCGACTGCTAAACTGCTCACAGGGAATAACCCTCCTGAGTCCAAGCTCACTCCCTAGCTATACCAGTCCATTCACCCCTCGTGGACATCCATTAAATGTGCGACAACATCCTTCCACTTCAAAGTCATGCTACATCTTTCTTCATTTCAAGCAGCTCCTTTCCGTCATACCAAATCTCCTACCGCATAACAACCCCATGCTTCGAATTAACTCTACAGACTTCCATTGCCCATCGCTAAGATCCCAGATCCTTCCAAACCATCCTTAGGCGCGTAGTCATCCTACTACTAGGCCCTATACAACTCCGCCACTCTCCAACTTTGGGCAAACTCACTCCTTCAATCAACTGTTCGGCCTGCGCTCCCTAAGCCTGGCCCTTTAGCAGTTTAAAACTCTGCCTGACACTTTCCACATGTCTTTCTCATCTCTTGCTGCTCAGTTGTTGCCTTAATAAAATTCATCTTCATAGAACTTGAACCCACAACTCGCTATTGACTTAAACCCTTTCGAAGGTCATCTTTATCGAACCGTCAACATTTGCAATACTGATTCAATCTGAAACCACCACACCCTGCGATATCTGATAGTCGTATTCCCAATACTATTTTGCAAAATCTTGCCCCAAAGGAAAATTGTAGCAAATCATAACACTGATAAACTTAAAGCGTTCAATTAGGACAACAACACCCCCATATAGAGGAGAACTCTCCCACGCTTGCAAGTACCACGTCTCATTACTTCCACTAGTCCACATCTGACCATCCTTAGTTCGATTGACTTTTCCCCTGCCGGGAATAAAATACAGAATCCCTTTGCTTACACACTGAGTAAACCTCCCTTCAATTCATTCACTGCCCCGACACGTGGGCAAACACCCTACCATCACAACAACGCTGCGGAATAATCGCTCATAAGCATCGCGACAACCTGTACCTAGCCTCAAGGCTCTTAGAAATTCTGTTACTGAGCCGAACACTAGAATATCCTTCCATAAGGCGACTATAATAGTCCAATCAACTATACCGGGAGAATCATCCCGCACCATATTTGTACTGCCATTACAATCCTTCAATTTTTGATTTATAACAAGCGCTCGCGTAAGATTGAGTAGGAAGAAATCAAAGGCATAAGCCTCAAAATTATCGAACCGCACGATAAGGAAATCAAGAAGGGAAGTACTCCTAACAGCCCTGTAGCCTCCCGAGGATAAGTAAAGACGTCTCCGTACCGATCCGTGAGACTCTATTAGACTTGCTCATGACTCATGAGACCGACGGGAACCTAGTGCTCTAATACCATGTTGTCACGACCCAAAATCCACTAAGGGTCGTGGTGGCGTAATACACCACTGTCAGGCAAGCCAACTTAATCAATCGATTAACTTCTCTTTTTAATACCTTTGAAATCTAGGACTTTTCCTTTCATTTTTCATAAATAAAAGGATTAGCACTTAAATTCAAATTAAATAATAAACGATTAGTACAAATCTTTCGAAAACCATCCCAGAACCTGGTGTTACAAGTGTATGAGCATCTACTGATAGGGAAATAAAATACAACATCCGTCTGAAATACAGTGGACATAAAATAGATACAATATGCTGAAAGGGACTACACAAGTTGTGGGTCGCCTCGATTAATGCAACTCACCTAGTCCCAGAAACATCCGCGCTGCTACGCCCAGTAGGCTGCTAGAGATACATGTACCTGTGCAACAAAAATGCACAGAAGTGTAGTATGAGTACGTAAACAACGTGTACTCAATGAATATCCCGCCTAATCTCGAAGAAGTAGAGACGAGATGGTCAACTTCGACACTTACTAGAGGTCCAATGATAGTGTAATAAAAATGTGGGGAAAATATGGATTTTATAGCAGTTCTATCTCGCAAGGCGGAAAAACAGAAAAACACCTTTAACAAATAATTAAGGATTTTCAAGTTTACTTTTTATTATCTTATCAATTTATATCAAGCCACGAAGGGCAAATTTCACGTTTAAAATTCTCAAGCGACAAATAACATGCGCAAATCACACCGAGGCGACGATCCGATCCAATAGAAATGTAAACTGTACATTGTCGAGGGTCGAACGACGTGAACCATAGATGCATCTATTACCCCGCTCGCGAATCATCCATGCGACGTAGTCAACATAAAATAAACAATCACCTGCTCGCGAATCATCCATGCGACGCAGGTACACATAAGATACACAATCACCCTGCTCACGAATCATCCATGCGACGCAGGTACACATAATATACATGCTCAAATAGCCAATTAGAATTTTATCGGGGAATAATTATCCAAATAAAACCAATTCTCCTTTAACAATTTTTAAGAAATGAAGTTTAATCTTTTTAGTAATTCCCTTACTAATTCAATGTTATTTATGCAATTCAAGCTATCGATGGGTTCATAAATAATTCAAGTATAACATGCTTATAGGTCCTAACTACCCAGACAATAACATAATAGCAGCTACGCACAGACTCTCATCACCTCGTGCGTACGTAGCCCCCACATATAGGAGCACATAATCAATTATTTCACCTATGGGGACAATTCTATCTTACAAGGTTAGAAAGGAGACTCACCTCGCTCCGAAGACTCATAACCGACATTCTACATTCTTCCGAAGGCTCCACTTTGATGCATCACGCTCCAAAACTAGCCAATGGTTACGCAAATCCACTAATATATGCTCAATTATTCATTACAATCTAATTTATAGCAATTCCCAATTCCGATCGAAAAGTTGACCAAAATACCCTCGGGCCCACGTGCACGGAATCTGAAATTTTTTGAAGATAAAGATTACCTATGACCTTAGGAACTCAAATATATAATTTTTTGCTAAATTTCATACTCAATATCGTGGTCAAATTCGAAGAAATGTAAATTTCTAGGTTTTCCATCAAAACCTCAAATTTATATAAATTTCAATGTCTAAATCCGTACATAAACTTGTATTTAACTCAAAATCAGTAGAAATCACTTACCTAATATTTGGTGATGAAAATGACGCTCAAAAGTTGCTCCAAATCGGCTCCCATGGAAGAAAAACGAAGTGAAATAAGCCAAAACCCGATTTTAAAAGAACACTGCCCAGGCGACCCTCATATGCGATCGCATACAGTGCCCCGCGATCGCATAGGCCAACTATGCTGCCTCCCAAATTTGCACTGTGCGATCGCATCAATGGACCTGTGATCGCATAAGGTCCAGCCTTCCTCCTTCGCGATCGTATTGCACCACCTGTGATCGCATAGGCCAAAAGTCCAGTTCCCTCTCCCTTGCTCTATGCGATCGCAGACCTTTTCATGTGATCGCATAGAGTAAAAACCTGCTGCACTTATACCAGAAAACCAGCAATCCTCACAAGGCGAAAATCGATCCGTTAACCATTCGGAATCCATCCGAGGCCCCCGGGACCCCAACCAAACATACCAACCAATCCCAAAATCATTACGGACTTGCTCGAGGCTTCAAATCATATCAAACAACGCTAAAATCATGAATCACACCCCAATTCAAGCTTTATGAACTTTAGAATTTCAAACTTCTATTTCCGATGTTTAAACCTATCAAATCACGTCCGATTGACCTCAAATTTTGCACACAAATCATATTTGACATTACGGACCTACTGCAACTTTCAGAATTGGATTCCGACCCCGATATCAAAAAGTCAACCTCCGATCAAACTTTTCAAAAACCTTCAAATTTCTATCTTTAGCCAAATGGCTCCAAAATGACCTACGGACCTCCGAATTCACTTCCGATCGCTCTCCCAACTCCAGAATCACCATACGGAGCTACTCCCAGTCTCGGAATTCCAAACAAACATTGATAATACTAAAATGCACTTCAAACCAAACTTATAAAATTTCTTCCAAAATGCCAACTTCCACAATAGGCGCCAAAACGCTCCGGGGTCATCCAAAACCCGATCCGGGTATACGCCCAGGTTCGAAATCATCATACGAACATGCGGAACCTTCAGATCTCGATTCCGAAGTCGTTTACTCGAAATTCCAATCTTAGTTCATTCTTTCGATTTTAAGCTTCCGAAATGAGAATTCTCTTCCCAAATTAATTCCGAATTTCCCAAAAATCAATTCCGACCACGCATACAAGTCATAATACCTGAAATGAAGCTGCTCATGGCCTGAGACTGTTGAACGAAGCGCTATGGCTCAAAACGACCGGTCGGGTCATTACATAATTAGTTATATGAAATTTGTTTTTACTATGTATAAATCATATACGAAATATACAAAAGACATATTGTATAAAATTTATATTTAAGTTGTATGTTATTGTAGTTGTATTTAACTGGGTAGAAATAATATGTGAAAGTTGTAGATAAATTGTATAATATATATTAGTTGTATGAAATTTATTTTTACTATGTATAAATCAGATATGAAATATACAAAAGATATATTTTATAAAATTGTATTTGTGTAATTAGGAATAGTGTCAAGAATAGAGAAATGGTTGAATCTGAATCCATTTTTATCTATTTTCTTATAAAATTGAAACTTCTCTTGTAACATTTAAAAGGGTGTATTGGTACTGATTTTTGACTTGTTTATTTATAGAGAAAATATGAAGATGTGAAAAAACTAATTTTAAGTGTGAAATTAAGGCGCTGCATATTTGGTGATTGGTATTATAATATAATTCGATATTTTACATGGTTGAGCCATTGCAAACTGTTATCAAATCTGCCAAAACTTATTTCATTGCCAAGTCGAAGAATTGAGACTCATTTGATCATCTAATCAAGAAGACCAAATTTCCATTTTTATTTGTATCAAATTCAACAGTAGTACTTCAGTTGGCCAGATAGAAGAAACTTCTATAATTGATTTGATGCAAGAATAATATTATCACCGTCTTGTCAGTTTGTTGTCTTTTTTCAATTTTAACTTATAAAGGAATTCCATTGGAAAGATCATTCTTCTCGTGAAATTTGGTGACCGTTTCTCAATTTTGTGTGAACTCAATTATTCTCACATTAAAGTTTTTGTCTTCCTTTGGTATGGGTGGGATGTGAAACACTTTTTCTACAACTACAAATATCTTGGTGTGAATATTGTGAGATCATCTCCAATGCTACTCTATTTCTGGCACCAAATCCAAATTTGTTGCAAGAAATAGTATATTCTTGCTCCAATACCACTCTATTTCTTGCTCTATTATAGAGCATGAATAGTGTTGCACCAAATTTGGTGCAACACTATTCATTACTCTATATTTGGTTTAATATTATTTTATTCACTTTTTTTATTTTTGGACTTTTAATTTATCATATATTATATATATAATTAACTTTTATATTAAGATCTTTATAATTTTAATTTTATATCCTATTTTTTGATATATTAATTTTTGTATATATTATATTTATAAATAATTTAATATTTATTTAATTATCTTTTATCAATGAATTCACTTTTTGTTAATTCATCCTTTAAAATAATTTTGTAATAAATAATTATATAAGTGGTGAATGTGAATTATAATGAATATGGAAAAAAGAAAAAAGATAGTATTAGTTTGAAGGAAATAAAAAATGAAAAGTAAATAGAAGATAATAATATAATATAGAAGAGAGAGAAGATTTGGTGTAAAAAATGGTGTAATGGTTGGAGTAAATTTGGTGTTGCACTATTTTAGAGTAAAATTTGGTGCTAAAAATAGAGTTAGCCTTGGAGATGGCCTCAAGATGGAAATTTATTTAATAACGACAATAGAAATTCAAATGGTTGTAAAGTGCAATAACTTATAATAACAGAGGAGGCAAGCTGCTTGGAGGTGTTAAGTAGCCAAATTTAAGGCACTAATAATGGATTGTGAGCCTTTTAAGGTGAAATGTATATATTTTATAAAACAAAACTTGTGTAGGTAGGGTAATTTACTAAACATGAACTTTAAGTGTAATAAAGTTTCAAATAGTGTATAAGAATGAGAAAATCCCATTAAAAAATAGCCACAATAACAATGACTATATATGTGAAATTGAAGTTTTAGTTATGGATTTGAAGCTCTACTACAGTGACTAGTTTCAAATACAGAGGCGGAAAAATGATTATTTGTGAATTTTATCCAGTGCGGTGTGATTGGGCTTTTTCCTAATGCTGTAGTTCGGACTTTTTCTAGAATTTCTTCCCTTTGTAAGCTGGAGCTTTAGGAAATCCAAGATGCTTCTGATTTATTTTTAAGGCAAAAAGTTCTCAAATTCGAATGGCAGATGCGATCAAAAGGTCAGTCCCCTAATTAAGTGCCTACATAAAATCTTTTACCAAATTCAAGAGGTTAGCTATGCGCTCAATATCTTTTTGTTTGAAGCTTTGATCTGGCTTTTAGGGTGCAAATCATTAAATAAAAAGGAATTTACTTGTAATGCAAATAAGTACTTCTTCCGTTTCAATTTATAGGAACCTATTTCCTTTTTAGTTCGTGCAAAAAAGAATGACCCTTTTTCTTGTTTGGAAATAATTTACCTTTATGCAATGATTTATAACCACACAAAATAAAAATGCCTCATTTTATACCACAAGATCAAAAAATCTTCACTCTTTTCTTAAACTCCGTGCCCAGTCAAATAGGTTCACGTAAATTAAAACGGGAGGAGTATATATTAAGAAATTTGGGAGTGAGCCAAATTTTGGTGCTTCCATGCTTGATAATTTATTCTATCATAACTTTTGGTATACTTATCCTGCTTATATAAAGATGGATAATTGCTGCTTTATTTCGTGTTAGGATGATATTGAAGGGGAAGAGAGCTGCAACTGACCCCAAGATGAAGAATGTCTAGAGATCGAGGACTTTGGCAGCAGAGGCGGAGCCAGTATTTCGAGCTTATGAGTTCGGGATTCTAATCGTCTTAAGTTACTGGGTTATAAATTAAGAATTTATACATATTCAATGGATTTTTTAAAATAAATACTGGGTTTGAACGAAAGCTACTGGGTTCGGCCGAACCCACTGGCGGTACTCTAGCTCCGCCCCTCTTTGGCAGCTCATCTTGATTATATCTACACCCAAAATCTAAACCCCTAAATTGTTCCGAGGGATGAGAATCTGTCTGTATATTAGTAAGAAAAAAAACAGAATAGCTCGCTTCCAACTTTATAAGTTTGTTTCAATATTTAGTATTAAATTGCTTTTGATGTATCCCTTGTTGATTTTCATGGGGGTTTTTTTTTTTTCTTTCAAAAAGAAAATACAAGTGATGAATGGGAAGTGGGTCGAAAAAAATAGTGTTAAAGAATATAAAAGTGAAAGAACTAATGGGCAGAGATTAAAGAGTAGAGAGACAACATACATTGTTAAATTCATTCAACTAGTACAATAAATCTAAGACATAGATAGAGAGTAAATATGCAGAGTTTTACCAATAAAGAAGCAAGTCTTGATGGAATATTATGATAGTCATAAACTTTTAAGTAAGAACCAAAATCCAAGGACCATTCAAAATGTCTACGCACAAACTAAGGCATAAGCTAATAACAGCAGAAGACTTCACACTCACACACCTATAAACTTGAGTAGTTCTGTCAACAACCTCCTCATGGATAAAATCTACATATCTTCTCAAAAACTCGTATAACTTTTCCAGAAGAAACTCCACAAAAGATTTAACACACTCAAAAATAACCCTCCCACTCAAATCAAGAACAAACGTCTTATTGCATGGCATTGCCAAAGTAGAACATACTACTTTATTCATCCATTCACTGTCCTCATACTCATCTAAAAATTGTTTCTCTTTGAAGTTATTAACTGAAAGAGCAGATGAATCCATATCTGTACTTGTCAAAATTTGATGAGAAGTTTTGACAAAAGTTTCTACTGCACCATTACATATGGTCGCTAGCATTTCTCTCATTTTAGCTTCATTCTTGGGATTTGTCAACCCAGTGAATATCTCACTGTAGGTGTTGATATGCATTGTCCTGTCAAGATAAACAGTAACAGCAGTGCTCACAAATAATTGCACACAATTCCCAATCAATTCTCTGCACTTATCCTGAAACAGAGCATCAACCCATACTGGAACAGAGTATTCAATATCTGCACTCTGTTTAACAGAATATAAAGCCAGTACCAAATTTCTAGCAAAATTTCCCACAATTACAGAAACAAAGCCACTCCCTGCATCAGAAAACAGTTTATTTAGGATTTGGTCAAACAAACCAGAACCAGTTCTCTCTGTTCCTTGCTGGTAACCTTTGAGAAATCCAATAGTCAAAGCACTAGTAACCTTAACAACAGATTCTGAAAGCTCATCTGACTGAGGAATCTCTAAAATTTGCTTTAAGCTTCTAGGAATTTGATCAGATTCTGATCGTATAAATTCCTTTAGATCTCTTGAGAAAATCCCCATTGCATCAGCAGAATCAGATACCATTTCAGCTAAAGAAACAACTGCATCAACAAGCTTAAACAATCTTTCCCTTTTTAAAGCCATAGAAGATGAGTTATAAGCTTTGTATGCACCAAAACCAGTGACACCTAAAGCTGCCAAAGCAACAATCAAGTTTTTATTCTTTTGAGTATAAACCAATTCCTTTTTTATTTGCTTCAAATCCATATAATTCAGAGCCATACATATGAAAATCTTCCAACTTTTGGACCCTGATTGCTGGACCTTAATTCTCAAATGGAGTTGAAAGACAGATTTAATATGTCAAAAGTGGCTTGGCTTCACTTAGAACTGGCTTAATGTAGAAGAATGAGAAAGGGGTTTCTATTTTGGGAAAGGAGGGAGGGAACAGAACAGAGAATCTGATCCAGTAGAAACTATGCATGTATTGTGATAAGGACGACTTAAATAAGGACAACTGTGGGGGTTTCTGTACTTTCTTGATTGATCAATCTCAGCTATCACCAGGATTTATATAGGGGAGGTTGGGGTTATTTTCAAGATTTATGCCTAGATATTTCATTTTGCAACGGATAATATGGATATGGATAATTTCACAGTGAACTGTGAATGGCAGAAAATTGCAAATTTTGAGAGGATAGATACGAGGCGACACGACGGTTGTTCTATTATGTCATCGTTGCTTAATTTATGGTCCCGCACACGCCTACTGCGGGTCTCTGTTTTCTGAACAGTTAAGTCGGTCGTCGAACATTAATTGAATAGTGACTTACTGATCCTGAGTTTTCATTTCCTATGTTGCCCAAAGGAACTGATAGTATTACCCGTAAGCATAAATTAAATCAGAATCTTGAACATGATAATTTTACACAAAAATTGTTATAGAAAAATATATTTAAAGCGAAAGTCATTATCGAGAAGCGAAAGTATTAATTGAAATTGGTTTCTTGCCCCTTGCTCGAGCTTTTGTTATCGCCCACTTTAGTGATGGAGAAGACCAATTTATAGAGGTTCTCACTTAATTCGATACGTCCATCAAGTAAACGATCAGACAGATGAGATTTGCTCATTAGTTAAATATTAATTACGGGCATTAAACATTTTGGGCCACCAATATACGTAGGAAAATATTGCATTCTCTCATTTGGCCCAATAATCACATAATATTAATATTTAATACAGGGACATTAGTTGCGCATAAACAAATCTCTTCTATAGTGTTCATCATAAACAACATAATACGATAAACTGCTAAATGTGAGCTATGACGGTTATATATAATTTGTATACATACTACCTTACATATACTACAACATTAGCAACTCATCGTCCCAGGTCCATAAGCTATAAAATATTATGGTCCACAATAATATCTCATTGAGACTTATCATGTAATATCTCAAAACAATAATGTGTACACCATTATGAGAAACGGGAAATCATTAATGTATATCAGAAACACATAAATGAGCTCAGAGTGTCAAAACATCATATACGGCAATCATAAATACAACCAAGACTCATTCTATGTGCTTGTTTTTTTAAATATATTTGGCTGTAAACCTTTCGTTAACGGATCTGCAATCATGAGATCTGTTCTAATATGCTCAAGTGACACTCTTTGTTTCTGAACTTCCTACTTGATGGTAAAGTACTTTAATTCCATATGTTTGACACATTTGGAGTACTTATCGTTCTTGGAGAAGAAAACTGCTGCAGAATTATCACAATAAACTGTCAGTGGCTTAGTAATGGTGTCGACAACCCCAAGTCTTGAAATAAAGTTTCGCAACCATAATGCATGAAGTGTGGCTTCAAAATAGGCCACAAATTCTGCTTCCATCGTGGATGTAGCAATGAAAGATTGTTTGACACTCTTCCATGATATTGCTCCTTCAGCTAATTGGAACAACTAACCAAACGTGGACTTTCTAGTGTCAATACATCCGGCAAAATCTGAATCCGAGTATCCAACAACTTCCAAATGCTTGGATCTCCTATACAACAACAACAATAACAACAACAACCCAGTATAATCCCACTTAATGAGGTCTGAGGAGGGTAGTGTGTACGCAGACCTTACCCTTGGGTAGAGAGGCTGTTTCCAAATAGACCCCCGACATCCCTTCCTCCAAGAACTTTTCACCTTACTGTTGGGGAAACTCGAACTCACAACCTCTCGGTTGGAAGTGGGGGTTGCTTACCATCAGAGAAACCCCTCTTGGATCTCCTATACATGAGCATGTAATCCTTCGTTCCTTTCAGGTACCTCAAGACTTTCTTTGCAGCTTTCCAGTGATCAATTCCTGGGTTACTATGATACCTTCCCAGCATTCCCACCGCAAAATTAATATCCAATCTTGTTTAAGTCCGAGCATACATCAGGCTACCAATAATAGAATCAATTCCATTTCTTTTCGTTCGACGTCATTCTTAGGGCATTGCATGAGACTAAATTTGTCCCCATTTTGAATTGAAATGATTCCTATTGAATAGTTATTCATGCTAAATCTCTCTAGTAGTTTTTCGATATAGCCTTTCTGAGACAAACACAATGATTCTTGTGATCTATCACGGAATATTTCTATTCCTATCACATAGGATGCCTCACCCATATCTTTTGTTTCAAAATTCTTAGAGAGAAAATCTTTAGTCTCACACAATATGCCTAAATCATTAGTAGCAAGCAGGATATCATCAACATATATGACTAAAAATATAAACTTGATCCCACTGATCTTTTGATATATACACCGATCAACGGTATTTTCACAAATCCAAAAGATGTTATGGTATCATTAAACTTTATATACCATTGTCGTGAGGCTTGTTTAAGTCTATATATTGACTTCTTCAGTTTACACACTATTTTACCTTTTCCTTTAGTTAGAAACCCTCTCGTTGGTCCATATAAACTTCTTCCTCGAGGTCTCCATTAAGAAAGGCAGTTTTCACATTCATTTGGTGTAACTCTAAATCATAATGAGCCACCAAAGCCATTATAATTCTTAACGAGTCTTTCTTTGAGACCGGTGAAAAGATATCTTTATAATTAATGCCTCATTTCTGAATATAACCATTGGCAACAAGTTTGGCTTTGTATCGTTCAATACTTCCATTTGAATCGCGTTTAGTCTTAAAGACCCATCTTCACCCGATTCTTTTACAACTTTCTGGCAATTCAACGAGATCCCAGTCTTTACTGTATTTCATGGATTTTAAACTCTTCCTTCAAGGTATCAATGCATTTGTCAGACTCATTACATTCTATGGCTTGTGAAAATGAAACCCGTATCCTTATTGAGACCAATGCCAAAATCTGACTATTGCAAATAAACTACGTAATCATCCGAAATAGCTGACTTTCTAACTCTTTGGGATTTTCTTAATGGCATTTCTTGTGGTTCATTTGTGTCAGATATTTGGTGAGTTAGTTTCTTCATGAAGTGTTTCATCTAAATGTTGCTCGATGTTCACAAAGTGTTCTTCAACAACTTGAATAATATTTTGGTATTTAGGTAGAAGTAGGCACATTCTTGGGTAATGGAATATTGACGCTCACATATTTTATTTCCACACTTTGTTTTTTAATACTCTGTGATGAACCTGTCGGTCGTCTTAATAATTAACGCCCTGATCCCCTATTAATTGCTATTTCTGCTATTTTGATTTGTCGGGATGTTCGGTTTTGAGTTTTGGGGTATTTTGGGATACTTAGTCCCCGATTGAGAGCTTAAGTGTTGGAAAGTTGACCGTAGTCGGAATAGTGTGACGACGGTCTCAGAATGGAAATCCGATGGTTCCGCTAGCTCCGTTGGGTGATTTCGGGCTTAGGGGCGTGATCGGATTGTGTTTTGGAGGTCCGTAGCTAATTTAGGCTTGAAATGCCGAAAGTCGAATTTTTGAAGTTTCCGGTCCGATAGTGAGATTTTGTTCTAAGGGTTGAAATAGAATTCTGAAAGTTGGAGTAGCTCCGTAGTGTTAAATGTGACGCGCTTGCAAAATTTCAGGTCATTCGGACGAGATTTGATAGACTTTTTGACCGAAAGCATAAGTTAAGAGTTCTGGTTGTTCTTAGGCTTGAATCATATGTTAAATTGGTGATTTGATGTTGTTATGAGCGTTCCGAAGTTTTAAACAAGTGTGAACGATGTCATGGGATGTGTTGGTACAATTGGTTTGAAGTCTCGGGGACTCGGGTGAGTTCCGGATAGGTTTCGGGATGTTTTAGGAGGAAAATCATAGCTGTTGCAGGTCCAGAAGAGTTGCAGGCCTCGAAACCCACCAGTGCGGTCCGCACAAATCCAGTGCGTCGGCTGTGCGGCCGCATAAAATGCAGTGTGGTCCGCGGTGAGGAAAAATTTACTAGTCATACTTCGAAAGCTCATATCTTTTGATCTAAAAGGAATTGTGGGATGATTCAAAAACGAAAGTTGTAGCCCTTCGTGTCTAATTTCTAGAAATGTAAAGAAATCACACTTTGGAAATTTATAGAGAGAGTTATGGCTAAAATACTAAATCCTCTCACTACAGTCAAAACTTGTGCGGACAACACTTGTTTTTGTGCGGACCGCACTAGTGTTATACGGACAACACTCTTTTTTGTGTGGTCCACAGTGGTGGAAATCCGGGGGGTGCTCTATAAATATGAGGTTTTGGGTTTTATTTCATATTTTGACCTAGAGAGCTCGGATTTTGGCGATTTTTCGGAGATTTTTCAAGAAATTCATCGGGGTAAGTGATTCTAACCCGGATTTGGCTAGAGTACATGAATCTATCATTGAATTCGTGATTTGGGATGAAAATTGGGAAGAAAATTGGTGAAATCTTTCAAAAGTGTAAAATGATGATTTGAAGGACCAAATGGTATCAGAATTGGATAATTTTGGTATGGTTAGACTCGTGAGGGTATGAGGATTCTTAAAATGTAAATTTTACCCGATTCCAAGATATGGGACAGAAGGGTATTTTGGTTATTTTACCTAATTTCGTGTACTAGCATAGAATTTAATTGTGGAATCTGTTACTTGAGGCGTTATTTATAATATGTAATTAAATTGACTAGATTTTGGCTATTTGGAGTCGGATACTAGTCGAAAAAGCGTGGTTTCAGGTTTACTTGCGCTTGTTCGAGGTAAGTGGCTTGTCTAACCTTGTGTGGGGGGCATTTCCCCTTAGGATTGGTATTGTGGTAATTGAAATGCCTCGTATGTGAGGTGATGAGCACGTACTTATGCTAATTGTTGGAAATCCGATTTTTTATTAAAAATAGCCTTGAATTGTGTTCTTCCTTTTCTTGCTTACACTGTTTGGAAACTAAACTTGCTGTTAGCCTAGAGAAGCATGTCTACTTGACTAAATTACTCTATTTGCCTTAACTGCCTTATTTGTATTACGTGAACCATGCTAGTTTAGGATTACCTACTTCACTTTTATATGAAATTGATTGGATTGCATTCTTGTTGTTACTGCGTATTTACTTTGGGACTACGGAGGATATCCCGGGAGCTCCTCTGTATGTTTACTTTGGGACTACGGAATTGCATTCCGGGAGATCCCCCTGCTCATTTACGAGTTGGACTACGGGACTGCACCCCGGAGATCCACTGGATATGATATTTATATTTGGGGACTACAGGACGGTATCTTGGGAGATTCTTGGCTGTTATATTAGAACTAAGCTGTATTCTCTTGCTATGTTTTACTTGCCTCTGTAATAGTTGTTGCTGTCCTTTATATTTTGCGATACTTATTTACATTATTTATTTCACACGGTTAAACCTTATATCTTATTTAACCTCAGTAGGGCGCTGACTTTCCTCGTCACTACCATACCGAGGTTAGACTTGGCACTTACTAAGTACCGCTGTGGTGTACTCATGCCCTTCCTGTGCATGTTTTTTATGTGCAGATCCAGGTACCTCTACTCAGGCTTACCATTCTTGAGGCGAGGCAATTCTATGGGACTTCGAGGTATATCTGCCGCGTCCGCAGACCGATGAGTCTTTTTCTATTCCTGCATTTAGTGTTTAGCCCTTATGTACTTTATGTTCTTGTTAGACATTCCGAAGATTAGAGCTGTGTAGTGTTTTTTTCAGCTTGTGGATCCATGAGTTTTCGAGTTTTGGGATAGTGTATAAGATTTAAGAAGTTGTGTGTATATGCTGAACGACCTTTTTATATTATTTCTTTCAGTTATTTTGGTTTTGATTATTTATTCTGTAAGATTAGTTGTTTTTTTCCGCATTTGTTAGGCTTACCTATTCGTAAAGACTAGGTGCCGTCACTATAGTTCACAAAGGGCGAATTGGGGTCGTGACAAGTTGGTATCAGAGATCTAGGTTTGTAGGAGTCGTGGATCACAAGCCAGTTTATTAGAGTCTCGTTGATCAGTAGGGAGACGTCTGTACTTATCTATGAAAGGCTATGTAACTGTTAGGAAAATTTCACTTCATTTGAGTTCCTTGTCGTACGAGATTTTTGATATCCCAATTCTAAACTTCTGTCTTTCTATTCTCTCACAGATGGTGAGGACATGTGCTACTCCAGATGACCAGGCACCCATGCCCCCTACTAGAGCCGTTAGAGGTCGGGGCCGGGGCCGGGGCCGGGGTAGAGGCCGAGGATGCGCTCGTGGTGTAGCCAGAGCACTCGCGCAACTTACCGCCGAGGCACCACCAGCGGTACCAATCGGAGTCCAGATACCTGATACGTCTGCCACTACTACTCCAGCACTTCAGGAAACTTTGGCACAATTTATGAGCATGTACACCACTTTGTCTCAGGCAGGCTTGCTTTCCCTTGTTGCAGCCATATCCCATGCCGTGGGAGGAATACAGACTCCCGCCGCCCGCACTCCTGAGCAGCAAGTGCATGTTGATCAGGTCCCAGAGATTATTCCTGTGCCACCTGTAGTGCCAGTTCAGCCCGAGGGCAGGGCAGTGACTTCAGAGGATGAGCAATAGAGACTTGTGAGGTTCAAGAAATATGACCCTCTTGTATTCAGTGGGTTAGCATCAGAGGATACCTTGGGATTTCTGGAGGAGAGCTACTGTATTCTCTGCATTATAGGCTTATCAGGATCAAGTGGAGTTTCCTTCACTACTTTCCAGCTTTGAGGAGCTGCCAATCAGTGGTGGCATGCTTATAAGTTAGACAGTCCAGATGAGGTGCCTTCCCTGACTTAAGCTCAGTTTTTAGATATGTTCACGGGGGAGTATGTCCCCCAGAGTCTTAGGGATGCCTGGCGCGCAGAGTTTGAGCATTTAGGCCAAGGTACTATGAATGTCTCGGAGTAAGCTGTCCGTTACATCGACTTGGCTAGACATGCACCGACTTTGGTTTCTACGGTTCGCGAGAAGGTTCGCCGGTTTATTGAGGGGTTTATTCCCATCATCAAATCTAGCATGGCTTATGATTTAGAGATGGATATATCTTATCAACAGGTGGTGAGCATTGCTAGGAGGATTGAGAGTATGTATGCTAGGGATAGAGAGGAGAGGGAGGCCAAAAGGTCTCAAGAGTCGGTCCATTATTCTGGTGCCCGTGCCCCAGCTGTAGGTCGTCATAGTAGGGGTCATATAAGTTGCCCCGTTCATTTAGCTCTTCCAGTAGCCAGTGGTATTCCAACTTCACCTAGGCCTTAGGAGCCTTATTATGCACCTCAAGTCTCTAGTGCGCCTCCTGCACGGGGTGCTTCCAGTGGTCAGTCCAGCAGACCTGGCCCGAGCCAATCATAACCGCTACGTCCTCCCAAAGCTTGTTTTGAGTGTGGTGACACACGACATATGGCGAGAGATTTCCCCGGACTCAGGAGAGGTGCGCCTCCGCAGACTCCTCAACCACAGCAGGCCCCATAGAGCTCTCAGGCTATGGTTCCAACACCAGTTGCTACTCCACTGGCCTAGCCAGCTAGAGGTGGAGGCCAGGGAGGTAGAGGTCACCCTCGAGGGAGAGTCTAGGCCAGATATTATGCTTTTCCAACCCGTACTGAGGTTATCATCTCCGATTCTATCATCACAGGTACTATCTCGGTCTGTTACAGAGATGTACCAGTTCTATTCGATCTAGGCTCCACTTATTCTTATGTGTCTTCTTATTTTGCCCCACATTTGGATGTACTCCTGTTGTGGACCACATTTTATCGGTCATGTTTGGTTGTTCTTTGTGGTTTTGAAACTAGAGCCAACTTATTATTGCTCAACATGGTTGACTTTGATATTATCTTGGGCATGGACTGGTTGTCGCCCCATCATGCTATTTTTGATTGTCACGCCAAAACTGTAACATTGGCTGTGCCAGGTGTACCGCGTATTGAGTTGAGGAGTGCCTTAGGTCACACTCCTAGTAGAGTTATTTCTTTCCTTAAGGCTCAGCGTATGGTTGAGAAAGGTTATGATACATACTTAGCTTATGTGAGAGATTCCAGTATGGATACTCCTTCTGTTGATTCAGTCCCAGTAGTACATGATTTCCCTGATGTGTTTCCAACTGATCTTCCGGGCATGCCACCCGATAGAGACATCGATTTTGGCATTGATCTATTGCCGGGCACTCAACCTATTTCTATCCCTCCGTACCGTATCGCTCCTCCTGAGTTGAAGGAGTTGAAGGAGAAATTACAGGAATTACTTGATAAGGGTTTCATTCGGCCTAGCGTATCGCCTTGGGGTGGTCCTGTATTATTTGTAAAGAAGAAGGATGGTTCTGTGCGTATGTGTATCGATTACCGCCAGTTGAATAAGGTAACAGTGAAGAGCCGCTATCCTTTGCCTTGGATTGATGACCCGTTTGGCTAGTTGCAGGGTGCTTATGTGTTTTCTAAGATTGACTTGCGTTCAGGATATTATCAGTTGAAGATTCGGGAGCCAGATATCTCGAATACTACTTTCAGGACTCGGTATGATCATTACAAGTTCCTTGTTACTCCCTCAGTTTCAATTTATATGAATCTATTTCCTTTTTAGTCCGTGCCAAAAAGAATGACCTCTTTCCCTATTTGGAAATAATTTACCTTTATGCAATGACTTATAGCCACACAAAATATATGTGCTTCATTTTACACCACAAGCTCAAAAGTCTTCTCTATATTCTTAAACTCCGTGCCCAGTCAAATGGGTTCTCATAAATTGAAATGGAGGGAGTATATTTTTTGGGCTGACTAATGCCCCAGCAACCTTCATGCATTTGATGCACAATGTTTTCTGGCCATATCTTGACTCGTTCGTGATCATTTTTATTGATGACATTATGGTATATTCCCGAAGTCGGGGAGATCATGAGCAGCACCTAAGGACAGTGCTCCAGACCTTGAGGGTGAAGAAGCTGTATACTAAGTTCTCAAAATGTGAGTTTTAGTTGGATTCTGTGGCATTTTTGGGTCATGTGGTCTCGAGAGAGGGTATTCAGGTGGATCCGAAGAAAGTTGAGGTCATGTAGAATTGGCCCATACCATTGTCAGCTACAGAGATCCACAGTTTCCTTGGCTTGATGGGTTATTGCCGTTGATTTGTTCTGGGTTTTTCATCTATTGCAGCACCTATGACCAGACTGATCCAGAAGGGTGCTCCGTTCTAGTGGATGGAAGAGTGTGAGGAGAGCTTTCAGAAGCTTAAAACAGCCCTGACTAGAGCCCCAGTTTTGATATTGCCTACCGGTTCGGGGTCTTATACTGTCTATTGTGATCCCTCGAGAGTTGGCCTTGGAGCGTTATTGATGCAGGACGGTAGGTTGATTGCCTACGCATCCAGATAGTTGAAGATACATGAGAAAAATTATCCTGTCTATGATCTTGAGTTAGCTGCCATTGTTCATGCCTTGAAGATCTGGCACCATTACTTGTACGACACGCCTTGTGAGATCTATACTGATAACCGGAGTTTGCAGCATCTATTAAAGCAAAAGGACCTTAATTTGCATCAGAGGAGATGGTTAGAGCTGCTGAAAACATCACTATCTTGTATTACCCGGCCAAGGCCAATGTGGTGGCCAATGCTTTGAGCCGCCGGGTAGAGAGTTTAGGGAGTTTGGCTTGTTTACCAGCAGCAGAGAGGCCTATGGCGATGGATGTTCAGGCCCTAGCCATCCAGTTTGTGATATTGGATCTTTTGGAGCCCAGTCAGGTTTTAGCTTGTGTGGTCTCTCGGTCTTCCTTATTTGATCGTATCCTGGAGCTTCAGTTTGATGACCCTTATTTTCTTGTCCTCAAGGACAAAGTGTTGCATGGCGATGCTCGACATGTGACTATTGGTGATGACAGAGTCATGCAGGGTCGAGTTTGTGTACCCAATGTTGATGGGCTCCGAGAGTTAATTCTAGAGAAGGCCCATAGTTCGCGATATTCCATTCATTTGGGTTCCGTGAAGATGTACCAGGATTTGAAGCAGCACTACTGGTGGAGACGGATGAAGAAAGATATAATTGGGTTTGTAGCTCGGTGCCTTAATTGTCAGCAGGTGAAGTATAAGCACTAGAGGCCGGGTGGATTGCTTCAGCTGATAGAGATTCCGGAGTGGAATTGGGAACGGATTATCATGGACTTCGTATCTGGGCTCCCACGGACTTTGAAGAAGTTCGATGCCATATGGGTTATTATGGATCGGCTGACCAAGTCCGCGCATTTTATCCCTGTGTGTAGTACCTATTCCTCAGAGCGGTTGGCGGAGATTTATATTCGGGAGATTGTCCCTCTGCATGGTATTCCAGTTTCCATCATTTCAGACAGAGGTACTCAGTTCACATCGCGGTTTTGGAGAGCCGTACAATAGGAGTTGGGTACTTGGATGGAGTTGAGCACAGCATTTCACCCTCAGACGGATGGACAGTTCGAGTGCACTATTCAGATTCTTGAGGATATGCTCCGTGCGTGTGTGATTGAGTTTGGAGGTTTTTGGGATCAGTTCTTGCCATTGGCAGAGTTTTCCTACTATAACAACTATCAGTCTAGAATTTATATTGCACCATACGAGGCCTTATATGGTAGGCGATGTAGATCTCTGGTGGGTTGGTTTAAGCCAGGTGAGGCCAGATTCTTGGGCACAAACTTGGTTCAGGATGCTTTGGAGAGAGTTAAGGTGATTTAGGATAAACTCTGTACAACCTAGTCCAGACAAAAGAGTTACGCGGACCGGAAGGTTCATGATGTTTCCTATATGGTTGGAGAGCAGGTTCCGCTTTGGTTTCGCCTATGAAGGGCATTATGAGATTTGGGAAGAAGGGGAAGTTGAGATCTAGGTTTATTGGCCCTTTTGAGATATTGAGATGTGTTGGGGAGGTTGCTTACGAGTTTGCCTTACCTCCCAGCTTGGCAAGAGTCCATCTGGTATATTATGTTTCGATGCTATGGAGGTATCACGGTGATCCATCGTACGTGTTGGATTTCAGCTCAGTCCAATTAGAGAAGGATCTATCTTATGTTGAGGAGCCAGTGGCAATATTGGACATGCAGGTTAGAAAGCTGAGGTCAAAGAACATTGCATCAGTGAAGGTTCGGTGGCGGGGTCAGCCGGTCGAGAAGGCGACCTGGGAGACCGAGCAGGATATGCGCAGCCGTTACCCTATCTTTTCAGTACTTTAGGTATGTCTCTATGCTCGTTCGAGGACGAATGGATGTTTAAGTGTAGTAGGATGTGACGACCCAGCTGGTTGTCTAAAGAATTAACGCCCTGATTCCCTATTAATTTTTTTCCCGAGTTTATTTCTGCTATTTTGATTTGCGAGGATGTTCAGTTTTGAGTTTCAGGGAGTTTTAGGACACTTAGTCCCGGAATGAGAGCTTAAGTGTTGGAAAGTTGACCGTAGTCGAAATAGTGTGAAGATGGACTCAAAATGAAAATCTGATGGTTCTTTTAGCTCCGTTAGGTAATTTCGGGATTAGGGGCATGATCAGATTGTATTTTGGAGGTCCGTAGCTAATTTAGGCTTGAAATGCCGAAAGTCAAATTTTTGAAGTTTCCGGTCCGATAGTGAGATTTTGATTTAAGGGTTGGAATGGAATTCTGAAAGTTGGAGTAGCTCCGTAATGTTGAATGTGACGTGCTTGCAAAATTTCAGGTCATTCGGACGAGATTTGATAGACTTTTTGATCGAAAACATAAGTTAAGAGTTCTTGGAGTTCTTAGGCTTGAATCATATGTTAAATTGATGATTTGATGTTGTTGTGAGCTTTCCGAAGTTTTAAACAAGTGTGAAAGATGTCATAAGATGTGTTGGTATAATTGGTTTGAAGTCTCGGGGACTCGGGTGAGTTTCGGGTAGGTTTCGGGATGTTTTAGGCCGAAAATCATAGCTGTTGCAGGTCCTGAAGAGTTGCAGGCCTCGAAACCCACTAGTGCGGTCCGCACAAAATCCAGTGCGTCCGCGGTGGGGGCTGTGCGGCCGCACAAAATGTAGTGCGGTCCGCGGTGAGGAAAGTTTTACTGGTCCTACTTCGGAAGCTCATATCTTTTGATCTACAAGGAAGTTTGGGATGATTCAAAAACAAAAGTTGTAGCCCTTCATGTCTAGTTTACAGAAACGTAAATAAATTACAATTTGGACATCTTTAGAGAAAGTTATGTCCAAAATAATAAATCATATCACTGCATTCAAAACCTGTGCGGACAACACTCGTTTTTGTGCGAACCACATTGGTTTTGTGCGGATATCACTCATTTTTGTGCGGTCCGCAGCTGTGGAAATCCGGAGGGTGCTCTATAAATACGAGAGTTTGGGTTTTATTTCATATTTTGACCTAGAGAGCTCGGATTTTGGTTATTTTCGGAGGTTTTTCAAGAAATTCATCGGGGTAAGTGATTATAACTCGGATTTGGCTAGAATACATGAATATATCATTGAATTCATCATGTAATTCTTGATTTGGGATGGAAATTGGGAAGAAAATTTGTGAAATCTTTAAAAAGTGTAAAATGATGATTTGAAGGTATCACGCCCCAAACTCGAGGGACGTGACCGGCGCTCGACCGGGTATCCCCAGTCAAGCGGACCTGTGTGCCTTTCCTAAAACACGAGCTACCCCTTGTTTTCCTTATTCAATATTCCAAGAACTAGCCATGTAATTAATTTAGATCAACATTTTTCAAAACATACATACATAATAGTTAGTGAAATTACCAATTCGTTTTCCAACAAAAGAAACATGGATATACATAAGCTTCTAACCCACATCCACTGTCTACGGAGCCTCTAAAGATACAACGGGATAATACAGTACTTGCCGATAACAAGGCTCCGACTATACCTTACACAACAGCAAAATAAAACTACGGAAACAAGCGACCTGAGCCACGTAGGGCCCCGAGAGGAATGGGGCTCACCATAAAACTTGACGGAAGGCGAAGAGGGAGCTACAATCGGTGGGCTGGAGTACCTGCTACAGATCCACCTACAATCATAACACGAATGTAGCGCCCCCGGCAAAAGGGACGTCAGTACACTTGAATTGTGCTGGTATGTATAACAAACTTTGCTCCAAGTAAACTCAAGCCATAGACAAGTAAGTAACCGTAACAGAAACAACAATCAATTCCATAAATAAAGAACAATCAAGCCAAACAAGTTTTTACAAACTCTCCCGTTTCCCTTCCACATTTCCACATCAATAGATTTCACATTTTTTGCTCATATTTTCATTTCAACAGTGATTTCGATCACTTTCCACCCTTATTACCTCGGCCACCCTTATCACCACAACCCGCACCTTATTACTTCGTGTTGC
>MU731405.1:29363-54796 GCA_026770625.1 Nicotiana glauca
GGACCAGATAATTTGAGGAACAAATTTTGAAGAAAATGAACTCTCTCTCAAGAACCCCTCCTCCTTCTCTCTTGTTTTGTTCAGAAAAATGGTTAAAATGAGGGGTTAGGGTGTTATATTAGAAAGGGGTCGGGTTTTAAATTTTAGAAAATAGAAGCCCGAGCAAGATCTGCGGTCGCACTATGCGACCGCATAATTGGAATGCGGTCCGCATATTGGACCGCAGAACTGACCCCAATCACTGAACATCTCTTCCTGGGTATGCTGTGTAAATGCGGTCCGCATACTGATTATGCGGTCGCATAATGGATCGCATTTTTAACATCAACTTAGACCAACTCTCTGATTAACTATGCGGCAGAAATGCGGTCCGCATATTGATTATGCGGTCGTATAATGGACCGCATTTTCAACTTCAATTTTGACAATTCTTCTGCTTCACTCTGCGGCAGGAATGCGGTCCGCATAGCTGATCTGCGACCGCATTCTGGACCGCATAAATGACAATTTTCTGGAAAATTGATTCTTTTGATTTTTAAAGGCTTAAATCACTACCAAGGGTTCGAACCGCTTCTACACATTCCTAACACATATTCGGAGTCGACACCACGAGTTACTAAGTTTTGAGACCAAAAATTATTTACGGGACCTTACAGAAGGACCAAATGGTATCAGAATTGAATAATTTTGGTATGGTTAGACTCGTAAGGGTATAAGGATTCTAAAAATGTAAAGTTTACCCTATTTCGAGACGTGGTCCCGAGGGGAATTTTGGTCATTTTACCTTATTTCGTGTACTAACTTAGAATTAACTGTGGAATCAGTTATTTGAGGTGTTATTCACAATATGCAATTAAATTGACTAGATTTGGACCCTTTGGAGTCGGATACTCGTGGCAAAAGCGTGGTTTCGGGTTGACTTGTGCTTGTTCGTGGTAAGTGGCTTGTCTAACCTTGTGTGGGGGACCTTTCTACTTAGGATTTATATTATGGTAATTGAAATTCCTCGTACATAAGGTGACGAGCACGTACTTGTGCTAATTGTTGGAAATCCGATTTTTCATTAAAAATAACATTGAATTGTGTTCTTGCTTTTCTTGCTTACACTATTTGTAAACTAAACCTGCTGTTAGCCTAGAGAAGCATGTCTATTTGACTAAATTGCTCTATTTTCCTTAACTACCTTATTTGTATTACGTGAACCATACTAAGTTAGGATTACCTGCTTCACTTTGATATGAAATTGATTTGATTGAATTCTTGTTGTTTCTACGCATTTACTTTGGGACTACGAAACGGTATCCTGGGAGATCCCATGTATGTTTACTTTGGGAAAACGGGACGGTATTCCGGGAGCTCCCCTGTATGTTTACTTTGGGACTATGGAATTCCATTCCGGAAGATCCCCCCTGCACATTTATGAGTTGGACTACGGGACTACACCCAGGAGATCCACTAGATATGATATTTATATTTGGGGACTATAGGACGGTATCCTGGGAG
Organism: Nicotiana glauca; assembly: GCA_026770625.1. Classification (NCBI taxonomy): domain Eukaryota; kingdom Viridiplantae; phylum Streptophyta; class Magnoliopsida; order Solanales; family Solanaceae; genus Nicotiana; species Nicotiana glauca. Next base: position 30,867 of record MU731405.1, read on the forward strand.
ATCCCGGCTATTATATTAGAGTTGAGCTGTATTCTCTTGCTATGTTTTACTTGCCTCTGTAATAGTGGTTGTTGTCCTTCATATCTTGTGATACTTATTTACACTATTTATTTCACACGGTTAAACCTTATATATTATTTAACCTCAGTAGGGCCCTGACCTTCCTCGTCACTATCCAACCGAGGTTAGGCTTGGCACTTACTGAGTTCCGTTGTGGTGTACTCATGCCCTTTATGCGCATGTTTTTCATGTGCAGATCCAGGTACCTCTACTCGGGCTTACCATTCTTGAGGCGAGGTGATTCTACAGGACTTTGAGGTATATTTGCCACGTCCGCAGACCGATGAGTCTCTTTCTATTCCCGCATTTAGTGTGTAACCCTTCTGTACTTTATGTTCTTGTTAGACATTCCGGAGATTAGAGCTATGTAGTGTTTTTCTCAGCTTGTGGATCCGTGAGTTTCCAGGTTTTGGGATAGTGTATCAGATTTTCAAAAGTTGTGTGTATATGCCGAGCAACATTTAAATATTATTTCTTTCAGTTATTTCGATTTTGATTATTAATTCCGCAAGATTAGTTATTTTTTTCTGCATTTGTTAGGCTTACCTAGTCGTAGAGACTAGGTGCCGTCACGATAGTTTACGGAGGGTGAACTGGGGTCGTGACACACTCCCACTAACTTTACCATTTTTTATGAATCTTACATTACCGGTTTTAATAATTCTCGAAATATGGTTTGGACAGTAAAACACACACCCTTAAGATTTATCTGGATAACCAATAAATTAACCACTTACTATTCAAGAATCTAATTTCTTTTCTTGTAGATTATAAACTCTAGCTTCCGCTGGGCAACCCCAAATATGCAGGTTCCTTAAACTAGGTTTTCTTCATATTTCCACTTCAAAAGGAGTCTTTGGAACTACCTTACTAGGAACCTTGCAATAAATATATAGCGGTTTTAAGAGCATGCATCCACAATGATTTTGGGTAACAAGGAATTACTCATCATGCTCCTAACCATATCCATAATTGCTCGATTACGCCTTTCCGCAACACAATTTTGTTGAGGTGTTCTTGGCATAGTATACTGTGCACATATGCCACATTCCTCGACGAACTTTGCAAATAGACCTGGACATTATCCTAATTCATTATATTTTTCATAATATTCACCATGTCTATCTGGCCTAATGATTTTCACCTTTTTTATCTATTTGTCTTTCAACCTCATTAACAAATACTTTGAGACCATTTGTTTCTTGAGTTTTTTCTTTCAGCAAATAGATGTATCCATAACGTGAAAAGTCATCGAAAAAAGTGATAAAATATTTTTCTCCACCAAAAGATGGACCATCAAAGGGTACAAAAATATCATTATGTATAATTTCAAGAAGCCGGGTGCTTCTTGTGGCACCTTTCTTACTATGCTTGGTTTGCTTTCCCTTAATACAATCCAAACATATATTAAGATTAGTAAAATTTAGATTCGGAGGAATCTCATTTTTTACTAATCTTTCTAACATTTTTTCTCCCCTCACAAGTTGTTCATGGTCAGGAACCAAATAATTCTATCTTATTATTATTGATGTGCGATGTATATTTTGATTAACACCATAAAGCACAAAGATGAGTTCTCGAAGTTGAGGAAACAAGTTAGTTTTTCTAACATGTGGGGGAGACAAGATACAACAGTTGAGAAAACGTTACATTGAATGAATTATCATTTATACATCTATATCCTCGAATAAAATAATATGAATTTGAAGTTCATAAAAAGGATAATTCATGTGCAATTTATTGCAAAGCATGGCAGATGCATTTGCAGACCCAAACAAAGTAACTATATTCTCACTGCAAATGCTCCTATTATAATAAGTCCTAGAAGGACAAAGTCTATGATACGCTTAAAGCGTATAGACAGATCGATTTCAAATAAACTTATTGATAAAGAAGGTGATCAAATGATCAAAATGATCATAATAAAGGAGGCAAGTGATCTAGAAGATCACATGACATAACACTTCATAAAATCTCATGAGAGATTCAGGTACCTGAAAATATGAATGAAGAGATCTCTATGTTATGTCTTTATGAAAAATAAGGAGGTTGGAACCGATATAAAATGTTCGTCGAAGACATCTATGATAACACAAAATATATATGAGGATCTTAAGTCTGGAGAAACAATTCAAGTAGAATTGGTTTCATATTAAAGACAAGCAATTTTGAACATGTAGTTCAAATACTTGAAAGTATAAAGTCAATGATATGTGCAATCAGTTTTTAATATCTTATATGTCTAGCATGACATAAAAACTTGACATGCATCTAAAGTCTATTATATAACTTATATGACAATCCATGAAGGATTTAAGTTGCTTGAAGCATATACAATTATTGGTCTTGAAGTACCACACCCTCAGTGCAATTTGTGCATATATGTATCTTGCTATAATTATAAGCATGATAATGTGATAGCGAGAATACCTCTATGGAGATATTGAAAAGCCATTCCACGGAATTATATGAAGACATTATATATCTATCAAGAATGATGATTTCAAGGTGCAAAATATTCATTCAAGTTAATATGGCTGATTTATTTAACAAATCTACACCAACGATCTATTGAAGATGGTGCACAAGATTGGAATGTGAAGGCTCAAGGATGTGAATTGATGCTCTCATCAGGGGGAGTTGATACACGTTGTACTCTTTTTCCCTTACAAGGTTTTGTCCCACTGGGTTTTCCTTGCAAGGTTTTTAACGAGGCAACCAAAAGGCGTATTATTGGATATGTGTACTCTTTTTCCTTTTCTAGATTTTTTTCCATTGGGTTTTATTTTAGTTAAGGTTTTAACGAGGCACATTATCCGTGGAATAGACATTCAATGGGGAGTGTTATAAATAGGATTCTATTTAAGGTGAATGTCTATATTTAGAGAGATTCTAGGGTTTATTATTTGGTGGCTAAGTCACAATCTTCCTATAAATAGAGGGTTCTATTCCATTGTAATTCATTCCAAAATTCAATAAGAATTCCCTCTCTCTCTCTCTTTCTGTGCAATATTGCACTTGTTCTTTTATTGTTTCATAACAATAATTACACGTACTATTCTGATTTGTGATAAAGATGCTTCAGTGCTATTTGACCCTGAGTCTATGTATTCGTATGTGTCATCCTATTTTGCACCATACTTGGTCATGCCTAGTGATGTTTTAGGTATTCCTGTTTATGTATCTACACCGGTAGGCGATTCTATAGTGGTCGATCGAGTGCATCGTTCTTGTGTGGTAGTGTTTGAGGGTATTTAGACTCGTGTTGATTTATTGCTCTTAGACATGGTGGATTTCGATGTTATATTAGGGATGGATTGGTCATCCTCGTATCATGCTATCTTGGATTGTCACGCCAAGACTGTGACCTTGGCTTTACCAGATTTTCCCTGTTTGGAGTGGAGAGGGACCCCAAGTCATGCCACCCGCAGAGTTATTTCATATGTGAAGGCTCGACGCATGGTCGAGAAGGGGTGTTTAGCTTATCTGGTGTATGTTCGCGATTCCAGCGTAGACGTTCCTTGTATTGATTCTATTCCTATTGTTCAGGAGTTCCCATAGGTTTTCCCTTCACACCTGCCAGGTAATCCGCTCGACAAGGATATTGATTTCTGTATTGATCTAGCTCCGGGCACTCAGCCCATTTCCATTTCGCCGAATCGCATGGCCCCGCCAGAGTTGAAAGAGTTAAAGGATCAGTTGCAGGATTTGCTTGAGAAGGGTTTCATTAGACCCAGCGTTTCACCTTGGGGTGCACCAGTGTTATTTGTGAAGAAAAAGGATGGTTCGATGAGGATGTGCATTGATTACCGGTAATTGAACAAAGTGACAATAAAAAACAAGTATCCACTGTCGAGGATTGACGATTTGTTCGACCAGCTTCAGGGTGCCAAGGTGTTTTCAAAGATAGACTTGAGATCTGGCTACCATCAGTGGAGGATTAGGGCATCTGATGTCCCTAAGATAGCATTCCGCACTCGGTACGGGCATTATGAGTTCCTGGTCATGTCATTTGGGTTGACCAATGCCCCAGCAACATTTATGGAGTTGATGAATCGAGTGTTCAGGCCTTATTTGGACTTGTTCGTGATCATTTTTATTGATGATATTCTGATATACTCTCACAGATAGGATGAGCACGAGCAGCGCCTCAGAGTGGTTCTTCAGACTCTGAAGGATAGTCAGTTATATGCTAAGTTCTCGAAGTGTGAGTTCTGGTTGAGTTCGGTTGCATTTCTGGGTCACGTTGTATCATCAGAGGGTATTCAGGTGGACCAGAAGAAGATTGAGGCAGTCATGAACTACCCTCGACCAGCATCAACTACAGAGATTCGGAGTTTCTTGGGGTTAGCAGGCTACTATCGCCGGTTCGTGAAGGGGTTTTCATCACTTGCAGCGCCAATGACTAGATTGACCCAGAAGGGTGCCCAGTTCAGATGGTCGTATGAGTGTGAGGTGAGCTTTCTGAAGCTCAAGACAGCTCTGACCACGGCACCGGTATTGGTTTTGCCCACAGGTTCAGGGCCTTATACAGTCTATTGTGGTGCTTCCCGAATTGGGCTTGGTGCAGTGTTGATGCAGGATGGCAGAGTCGTTGCCTATGCTTCGAGGCAGTTGAAGATCCACGAGAAGAATTATCCGGTTCATGATCTAGAGTTGGCAGCCATTGTTCACTCTTTGAAGATTTGGAGGCATTACCTATATGGTGTGCCATGTGAGGTGTACATTGATCACAAGAGTCTTCAGTACTTGTTCAAGTAGAAAGAGTTGAATTTGAGGCAGAAGAGGTGGTTGGAGTTATTGAAAGATTATGATGTTACTATTTTGAATTATAGGCATTTTATTAGTTTTATGGATAAACTATAATTTTATGCATGCATAATTTCTTAAACATATTAGTTTGGTCACTTTGATGACTAACAAACTATATAAACATAAATGCATACATAAAATATTATATGCGTGTGAATATTTTAAACAATCTAGTTTGATCACTTTGCTGACTAACAAACCATATGAACACTTGAACATGAATAAAATATATATAAATAATATTCTAGTTTGATCGTGATTAACAAACTACATAACTTTAAACCAATACATTAGTTATTGCATAGTACTAATATAAGAACCAGACCACAATTATACATTACGTGGGATTCATGTGCAACCGTTAAAGTTTGTACATTCTAGGACTTTTAGCAATGAAACCTCATTACCTTAATGGTCAAATAAAAAAGAAGCATAACATTATAGTCCAAAACATAACGGACTAAAACTTAAGCTAAATATCTCCACAACAAATACATAGTAGGACAAGCCACAAACTAAATTATCATTCTTTCGAATAAAATCATAATTAGGTGAGAGATATTTAATAGCCTAATTCTTTAAACATTACAGAATCCTATAGACCATGATTTCGTTCATTCATCACCGGCGCTGCTTTTTAAAGCTTAGGCTTTTTCATACATCCCTGCTTTATTATTTAGTAAAAAAATATCAAATTCAATACACACGTTAAATTAAAAGCAATCAATGAAAGAACATTAATCGGCCAGATCTTTAATCCCAAAGCGGCAATGCTTAAGATTACAAAAAATTCAACGCAAAACTTGGTAAATCAATGGGTTAAACTATTAGTTCTGTTATTGACATGCTTCGAACTTTAACAAGAAAAATTATCTTATAGAATCTCGTAAGATTGATTTTTGATAATTATTCTGAAGCGATTTCATAAAGAAGATTATTAGTACAAGCAAATCAGTCTCTGATACCACTTGTAAGCATAAACTTTAATTTATGCCAGAATCTTGAACATGATAATCTTACACAAAAGTCGTTACAGAAAAATATACCTGAAGCGGAAGCCATTATCGTGAAGCAGAAGCATTAATTAAAATTGATTTCTTGCCCCTTGCCCTAGCTTACATTACTGCCGACTTTAGTGATGGAACATAGAATAGAAAAATACGGTAATCCTAATGGGTGGAAGAGGACCAATTTATAGAGGTTCTCATTTAATCTAGTACGTCCATCAAGTAACCGATCGAACGGATGTGATTTTCACATTGATTAAATATTAATTACAGACCTTAAACCTATTGGGACACCAATATACGTAGGAAAATCTTACATTACCTGCTTTGCTTTACAATATTTTAAATTTCACAATATTATTATGCAACACTTTAATTTTTTACAAGCAGGTCCGGAGGCCAAAGCTACAATAGCACGGTTTATGAGGATTAAGCAGAATTCAATAGCTTAGGCCCAAGCATTATATTTTTATTAAAATGTTTACATAATATGTATTAAATATATATAAAGTCGCGATCCTTGCGCTTTTCATCATCACTCGACTCTCTTAAATTTGGGAAGAAATTAAAAAATAGCCAGATTTACAAGTGGTCATTCAAAAATAGCCACAATTTCAAAAGTAATCGAAATTTAGCCAATTTTCATGTAAAGATAAATCTGAATGAAAATATTGTTCAAAATCCGAAAAATACTCCAGCATAATATATTGGAATTCCAATATAATTTACTGGAGTTCTAGTATAATATACTGAACTTCCAGTATAATATACTGGAGTTTTAGTATAATATATTGGTCCAGCATAATATGCTAGAAGTTCATACAAAGGCGCTCCAATCTCCATTATATTATGCTGGAACTTTCCGCGTGTTGGAGTTCCAAAATAATATGCCGGAAGTTCATACACAGGTGCACCGATCTCCAGTATATTATGCTAGAACTTTTAATATTGCAGCAAAATAATGACTATTTTTAATGACTTTACAAATGCTAGCTATTTCTGAATGACCAGTCCAAAAAACTAACTAACCCGTGCTATTTTTACTTAAATTTGTGGTCTGACAAAGTAAATCAATATTGAGTTTATTTGTAGCAGTTCTGCTAACTAGTTACGTATTACTATATAGCATTGATATCCGATATTATGCATAGACCGTGACACCTTCATACTGAGATAAAGCAATAGTATCGACTGGAAGAACAGATGGAGTTGAACGTTATGCATTGTCGTATACCAAGATTTGTTCACTTTATATATATATATATATATATATATATATATATATATATATATATATACCAGGATCATGGTACACCCCGGTCCCCGACATGATAAGCCAAGCTCGAGACATAATAACAAACGGCCAAAATCAAGGCAAAGGTATCATCGAGTTCAGACTCCGGGGGCATGACACCTACCCTCGAGAATATTGGGGTCATGGTTTGGGATGGATCCCAGCCTTAAATGAATTCGAAGAACATTATTGGACAACCAAGAATAGCCAACAGAAGGCCGTGATATGTGTGACCGGCCGGATATCACAGCGAGGATCTCGGCACGTATCGATGGGGAACTGACATTCAGTTCATCAGAAGATTTTTTACCTTTTATAGAGTTGTACCTATAACGGACTCCCTTACTATATAAAGGGGGTCTAATAATTCATAGCACACACTGTAACATGCATTACAAGGCAATATATGTTTCTTTGTTTTTAGCTCCTTTTCTTATTCATCACTACTGGCCGTTTGAAGCTCGGATCAAGGGTGAATATTTCACTGAGACTTGAACTATTTCCGCGTTTGGTTTGAATTCATTTTATCTTGGTTTATTCAATCTAACACAATTTATGTCACGACCCGAATTTTCCACCATCGGGATTGTGATGGCGCCTACTCGTGGTAGCTAGGCAAGCCAATTTATTTACCTGTTCATCATTAAACAATTATCTTAACAGTCTATAGCATCAATATAAAACATTAATTCTAATGAGAACAATAGCGGAAGTCTGTCTGATAAATACGAATCAAAATACGGAACAGTTAAATATATCCTCAGCCCAAGATTTGGTGTCACATTACTCACGAACTACTAAAGATGTACTAAAAACAATGGTCTGAAAGAAATATATAAGCTGTCTGTCTCGAAAACAACGAGGCAACAGTCAAATAAGAAAAGCATAAATAAGAGACGCTGGGCCTGCGGACGCCTGCAAGGCTACCTCAATCTCGTGATAATGAAATCCTGCTCCCGTACTACTGCTGCTCCTGCTCCTGCTCCTCAAAACCTGGACCTGTGCAAAAATGCACAGAAGTGTAGCATCAGCACAACCGACCCCATATGCTGGTAAATGTCTAGCCTAACCCCGGGGAAGTAGTGACGAGTCTAGACTGGACACCACATAAATCTGTGCAGTTATAAATATACAACGGAATCGAAATACCAAACAACTAACAATATGGGAGGGGGGAAACATACTATGAGGAGATAATATTAATAACAGAAATCCCGAATAACAACTAAAGCAGCTTAGATTCATAATAACCAAGGAAACAATGTTCAATATAAACATATAGTGCCAACAACTGTTGCGGCGTGCAATCCGGTCCATCATTACCATTGTTGCGGCGTGCAACCCGATCCACAAATACCACTGTTGCGGCGTGCAACCCGACCCATACCATTTATCAGGTATCATTGTTGCGGCGCGCAACCCGATCCTCACATATTATTGTTGCGGCGTGCAACCCACTCCTCAATATCATTTAATAGATTGATTTCCCAAACAACAATCACAATTAAGAGACATAAAAATAATCAATTATTTGACAAACATCCCGGCAAGGGAAATAATCCAACAAGTTCAACCAAAAGTCCCGGCAAGGGAATAACTAACAACGCTTTCTTACTTTTTCTCATCTCATAATTCACTCTTTTATTTTTGAGCCAACGCTCCAATTAATCAAGTCAATTCGTATGCCTTCAATATTAGTATCACAGTTCGAGCCAATGCTCCCAAGAATCAATTAATCATTTTACCGTTCACATGTTATTCACAACATTTAGAAATCCTCCAATAAACACGGAGTTCACAGCCAAGTCATGATAATAACATTATAAGGACTTACGGTCATGCTAGACACCGATGTATAGATACTCATCACCATGCCTATACAGCGTACTCAATCACATAGCAATTAGCAACAAGACTCAACTCCTATTCCCTCAAGCTAGGGTTAAACCAAACACTTACCTCAAAGCCTTGAAATCCGCTTAATCCTCAACTATTGCTTTACCTCGCGTTCCCACCTCCAATTCGCTCGAATCTAATCACAAATTGTTCAATTACTTTAATAAACACTATATGAATCGATTTGAATGCATAAAAATGATTTTTCCCAGTTTTTTCCAAAAATTTCAAAAATACCCCTGGGCACACGTGGTCAAAACCCGAGGTTCGAACCAAAACCCGATTACCCATTCCCCCACGAACTCAAATATGTAATTTGTTTTGAAATCATACCTCAAATCGAGGTCCAACTCCCCAATTTATAGAAAACCTAGGTTCTACCCAAAAATCCCAATTTCACCCATGAAAACCCTTGATTTCAAGTGGAAAACATGTTTAATGATGTTAAAGATTGAAAGAATCGAGTAAAAATCAACTTACAAGTGTTTTGGGATGAAGTTTGCTCTTGAAAAATCGCCTATGGGGTTTGGGTTTTGAAAGAATGGTGAAAAGTAATGCAATTTCGACTAAGTATAAAAATTGCTGGGCTGCGGATATGGCAATTGCGAACCTAGGTTCGCATTTACGAAAAATGCAGGTTTGGGAAATGCGACAATTTAGTTTGCATTTGCGAACTTGGGTCTGGGGGACAAGGTTCGCTTTTGCGAACTTTTGATCGCTTTTGCGGTCCGGACAAATCTCGCATTTGCGAGCAAGGGCGTCGCATTTGCGACCCCAGTCCATTTTCCCCCTCTTCGCATTTGCGAAGGAGTGATCACATTTGCGATCCGGCCCAGGTTCCCCTTCTTCGCATTTGCGATGGTGCATTCGCATTTGCGAGAAAATCTTCGCAAATGCGAAGATACCAGAACTGAAAAATACCAGGTTTTTAAAAATGAGAAAATGCAATCCGATGCCTATCCAAAACTCACCCAAGCCCTCGGGGCTCCAAACCAAACATGCACACAACCTCAAAAACATCCTACAGACTTACTCGTGCGATCAAATCTCCAAAATAAAATCATTTACATAGAATCGAGCCTCCAAACACATGATTTTTCTTTTAAACTTTATGAACTTTCAAACTTGGAACTTATGGTCCGAAACACGTCAAACGACGTCCGATTTTGACCATACTTCACAGAAAGCGCTTAAACAATAATATAAGACTTGTATCGAGCGTCAGAACCAAAATACGAGCCCGATACCATAGTCCTTTAATAAATTTTCATTTCCATTTTTCTTAATAATTTTAGAAAAATAATTTCACGGAAAAATTCATATCTCGGGCTCTAGAACTCCGAATTCGACTCCGGGCACATGCCCGAGTCCCATATTTTTCTACGGACCTTCCAGGACCGTCCAATCTCGGGTCTGGGTCCGCTTACAAAAAATGTTGACCAAAGTCAACTATAATCATATTAATGTCAAAATTCTTTAAAATTTTCACAGAATTCACATATTTCAACATAAAAGCTTTCCGGCTACGCGCCAGGATTGCGCACGCAAATCAAGGCAAATAAAAATGAGGTTTTCAAGGTCTCAGAAGCACGGAATGAGTGAGGAAACAGGTGATGACCCTTTGGGTCGTCACAATTTTTTGCTGTGTGTCAAATTAATTTGAGTATCCTTAAAATTACTTACAAATTTAATTGTTATTCAATTTTGAGGGTAAACAGTTTGGCACTCACTGTGGGGCTAAGGATAATAGTGGCTATTTCATACAAACTTCTATAACACACCCTATTTTACCCTCATTCTTTGGAGTATCTTTGATTTCAGGTTAAAATTTGAAATGTCAAACTCCCAGTTTGCCCCTCTAAACGTGTATGGTGAATTTGGATACCATGGCAAGAACAATAATGTATTACCCGATAACGAGGTGCCCCTCGTAGACCACAACGGAGTTCCACCCGCGGAACCGATCAATTCTAGCTAGCATATGGCCATCAATGCGAATTTTCCTACCGATCCTGAGAACAACATCTGTAGGGAAGTCCGATCAGTTGCACAAAGACGCATGGCGGCGAAGATGACGGGATAAACTTGTGAGTGATCTTCAGAATATTACAGGCTCACCAGGCAGCAATAGCCCAGTTCCAAAACCTAAGTCGCGCCCCGAGAAGGATTGAGCTCGAGCGGTCCCGGAAAGTCACCCATATAAATGAACCAGTTATAGAGAGGCCGAATGAAAACTAATTGGGAGCCAACCCCGGGATCATAAAGATGCTCGAGGGTGACAAAACGGGTAGAATCGGGAGAAAAGAAAATCAAAACTAATGACAAAAAGGTGGAAACCTACAATTCCAGGGTCGACCAAATCCTAGGAGCGCTGCTGATATTAAAGGGCCTGGACTCCAAGAAGTTTGTTCAAAAGCCTTTTCCTTCGAGCGCAGATCCAAAACCGATCGCTAAGAAGTTCTGCATGCCCGAGATTCCTATGTACAACGGAACAACCAACCCAAACAAGCATGTGACCTCCTATACGTGCACCATTAAAGGAAATGACTTGGAGGATGATGAGATCGAGTCTTTCTAGCTAAAAATGTTTGGGGAAACTCTATCGAAGCGAGCTATGATATGGTATCAAAACCTACCTCCTAATTCTATTGACTCATTTTCTATGCTTGCATATTCCGTTGTAAAATCACACATCGGGGCTATCAAGGTCGAGACCAGGAAGTCAGACCTTTTCAAAGTGAAATAGAGGGATAACGAGATGCTTAGAGAATTTGTGTCCCGATTTCAAATGGAATAGATGGACCTGCCTCTGATTGTGGACGATTGGGCCGTTCAGGCCTTCACCCAAGGATGCAATATTCGAAGCTCGTTAGTTTCACAACAGTTGAAATAAAATCTGGTAGAATATCCGACTGTGTCACGACCTATTTTCCATAATAGGTCATGATGGCGCCCGACACCGTTTTTCAGGCCAGCCAACGCGGAAGTATAATTAAATTCTCATTTTACCTTGCCAAAAACCATTATAATAGATTTTCACCAATCTAAAGTTATAAACCAGTAAAGATAAATAAAATGTAAAGACAGTTATACAACTAAAATAACGTCTACCACTGTGTGTGCCAGAACCTGGTATCACAAGCTACGGGCAACTAGTAGAATATGCACAAAAGAATAATACCCCATACTACTGTCTGAATCAGGATAGACAGAAACAACTAAAAAAAAATACAAGGAAGACTTCTTCGGCTGCGGATCGGCAAGAAGGGAATGCAGCTCACCGTAGCAGTTCCAGATGCGCTCACTGATATGCACCAGAATGATGTCCGGATCCACCTGCCTCAAATCCTGTACATTTAAGTACAGAAGTGTAGCATGAGTACATAAACAACATGTACCCGGTAAGTATCCCGTCTAATCTCGAAGAAGTAGAGACTTGAGGTCGACTTGATACTTACGAAGGTCAATTAAAATATATATATATAAGTATGATGAGTTCAAATCATGGAATTTACAAGCATCGACAGTTTCATGACAAGTGGTATAAGTCAAGAAATCTACAACATCAAGTTTACAGTTTATCATATGAGATAATGGCGAAATAAAGCATATATAAGCTTTTCCACATTTAACATGCGCACATAATACTGAGGCGACGGCCCGAACCAACAGAAATAAACTGTGCACTTGCCGAGGGTCGACGACGCGCCTATAGATGCATCTATTCATACCGAGGCGATCAACCCGATCCACAAATAAGGATGAAATATCAAGTTCACACACATGACACATAAATGGTCAAAAATACCAAACCAAACTTAATTAACTATGCAAGTATGCTCATATCACCTTTTCAGCCTCTAGTACACACTAGGTGTTCATAACTAAAAATTAACATAAGATATAAATTTAATAGGCATGTTGTAGGTCCTAAGCTACCCGGACATTTAACATAGTAGTAGATACGCATGGGCTCTCGTCACCTAACGCGTGCGTAGTCCCCACATTTAGCAACCAACACTCAAATATCAATCCTAAGGGGACAATTCCCTCTTACGAGGTTAGAAAGGAGACTCACCTTGCTCCAAAACGCACTTCCAATATCAAGAATGAGCCCAAACCCTCAATTTATAGCCAAACGAGCACCAACTAATTAAAATAAGAAAGAACTAGTCAATAAGAGCTTACAAGGTTAAATTCTAATTGTTTAAGCATTTCCTAACCATTAATGCAAGTTTTCCTAAATTTTGACCCCCGGGCCCACGTGCCCGGATTCCAATATTTTCGAAGGAAGTTGTTCTCTATCACCTAAGAATCACAAATATACGATTTCTAGTTTTTTTCATGGAAAATTATAGGATTAAATCTTAGTTTTGATTGAACCCTAGGTATAACTCTAATCTCTTGATTTTTACCTAATTTTAGTGTTAAATCTACCTAATATTTATGTATTTGAGCTAAAAGTGAGTGGGGATTACGTACCTTACAATGATATGTGAAAACTCTCTCTTTGAAACCTCCAAAATCGCCCAAGTGTGTAGTGAAAAGTGAGAGAAATGAGTTTGGGTTCGTATTAATGAACCCTTCTGTCCCCAGTGATTTTTGCTTCTGCGGAAGGAATCCCACTTCTGCGGACATAGGCTGCTTCTGCAGAAATGGGCAAAGCGGGCCTGGGACACTTCTGCTGTCCTAACCTCGCTTCTGCGAGGCCGCTTAAGCGGAAAGCCCACCGCATCTGCGGTTCTGGGCCTGGGTAGATGGACCGCTTCTGCAGTCAGGGGTCCGCTCCTGCGGTTTCCCCTGGGCCTTGCCCCTTCCGCTTCTGCGATAAAAAGACCGCTTCTGCGGTCCAAGAGCCGCAGAAGCGGTTATGATAGAAGCAGCAGATAAGGATTTTCCTAAGTTTTCAACTTTACTCGAACATCGACCATTTGTCGCTCGGGGCTCCCGAGCCCCGCCCGAACACACCAACAAGTCTGAAATCACGAGGCGGACCTACTCAAACCCTCGAAACACTTAAAACAACAATAAATCAAAGAATCAACCCAAAACCAAATGATTCTTATCATTGAACTTTCAAGTTCTAAATGTCCTCCTAACGGGTCAAAACGCCCTTAAACCACTCGGATTGACACCAAATTTTACAGGTAAGTCTTAACTGATATTTCAGACTTGTACCAAGTTTTGGAATTGAAATCCGAATCCGATATCTAGGAAAACAATAATTTCTTAGTTTATTTAAATCTTTAAAACTTAAACTTAACAATTTCATATAAAAATTCATTACTCGGGCTAGGGACATCCGAATTTGATTCCGGGCATACGCCCAGGTCCCATATTTTCCCACGGACCCTCATAAATTGTCAAATCACGATTCTGGGTCCGTTTCCCCAAAATGTTGACCGAAGTCAAACTTGGCCTTTTTAAAGAAGCTTAAAGAAGCAACTAGACTTATTCTTGCTCAAAGCTCTTCTAACTTCCGAACCACCCGTCCCCGCAAGTCATAAATTAGCTAAAGCAAGTGCGGGAAGTTTTATTTAAGGGAACTGGGTTCAAAAATGCAAAACGACTAGTCAGGTCGTTACATTCTCCACCTCTTAAACAAACGTTCGTCCTCGAACGAACATAGAAAAGTACCTGGACTACTGAATAAGTGGGGGTATCAGCTCCGCATGTCCTCCTCGGACTCCCATGTGACCTCCTCGACCTGTAGGCCCCTCCACTGGACTCTTACCGCAGAAATCCTCTTGGACCTCAACTGGCGGTCCTGTCTATCAACAATGGCAACTGGCTCCTCCTCGTAGCCCAAGCTCTCTTCTAGCTGAATGGTACTGAAATCCAACACGTGTGAATAGTCAGCATAATACTTCTGAAGCATCGATACATGGAAGACTGGATGAACTCCTGATATACTGGGAGGTAAAGCAAGATCATAGGCAACCTCTCCAACTCGCCTCGACACCTCGAAGGGTCCAATAAACCTTGGGATGAACTTGCCCTTCTTTCCGAACCTCATAATGCCATTCATGGGCAAAACCTTCAAGAGAACCTTCTCACCAATCATGAATGACGTAACGCGCGCCTTCTGGTCCGCGTAACGCTTCTGCCTGGACTGAGCTGTGCGGAGCCTCTCCTGAATCAACTTTACCTTACCCAAGGCATCCTGAACCAAATCTGTACCAAGCAACTTAGCCTCACCAGGCTCAAACCACCCGATAGGAGAACGACAACGCCGACCATATAATGCCTCATAAGGGGCCATCTCTATGCTGGACGGATAACTGTTATTATATGCAAACTCCGCCAGGGGTAAGAACTGATCCCACTGCCCTCCAAAATCAATCACACATGCTCTAAGCATATCCTCAAAAATCTGAATTGTCCGCTCTGACTGCCCGTCGGTCTGAGGATGGAATGCTGTGCTAAGCTCTACGCGGGTCCCCAACTCACTCTGTACAGCTCTCCGGAAATGGGAAGTGAACTGAGGGCCTCTATCTAATATGATGGAGACCAGCACACCATGCAATCTCACTATCTCCCGAATGTAAATCTGGGCATATCTCTCCACCGTATAAGTAGTCGCCACTGAAATGAAGTGGGTCGACTTGGTCAATCTATCCACAATAACCCACACTGAATCAACCTTCCGCTGAGTCCGTGGAAACCCAACCACGAAATCCATGGTGATGCGCTCCCATTTCCACTCCGGAATGGGCAAATGCTGAAGTAGGCCGCCTGGCCTCTGGTGCTCATATTTGACCTGCTGGCAATTCAAACATCTAGTAACATACTCCACTATGTCCTTCTTCATCCTCCGCCACCAGTAGTGTTATCTCAAGTCACGATACATCTTCGTGGCACCCGGATGAATGGAGTACCTCGAACTGTGGTCCTCCTCTAGAATCCTCTCTCGTAAGCCATCAACATTAGGAACACATACACGGCCCTGAAGCCGTAACACACTATCCTCGCCAATAGAAATCTCCTTGGCACCTCCCTGAAGTACCGTCTCTCTCAGAGCTGCCAAATGTGGATCATCGAACTGTCGGGCCTTAATTTGCTCCAATAACGAAGACTGAGCAACCACACATGCTAGAACTCGGCTGGGCTCTAAAATGGCCAATCTCACAAGTCTGTTAGCTAAAGACTGAATGTCCAAAGCTAATGGTCTCATCTCAGC
The DNA here is from genome assembly GCA_026770625.1 of Nicotiana glauca. NCBI lineage: Eukaryota > Viridiplantae > Streptophyta > Magnoliopsida > Solanales > Solanaceae > Nicotiana > Nicotiana glauca. The sequence goes on from MU731405.1 coordinate 47,116, forward strand.
AGGAATGAATGCCAAGCTACCCATACTCTCCGCCTTCCTACTCAAGGCGTCTGCTACCACATTTGCCTTGCCTAGATGATAAAGAATCGTAATGTCACAATCCTTTAGTAACTCAAGCCACCTGCACTGCCTCAAATTAAGATCCCTCTGCTTGAACAAATGCTGCAAGCTGCGATGGTCTGTATAAACCTCATATGACACTCCATATAAATAAGGCCTCAATATCTTAAGAACATGAACTATCGCCGTCAACTCTAGGTCGTGCATATGGTAATTTTTCTCATGAACCTTCAACTGACGTGAAGCATATGCAATAACTCGGCCCTCCTACATCAATACACATGCCAAGCCAATGCGAGAAGCTTCGCAATACACTGTGTCGCACCTCCTTTTTACGCTACCGCACCCCGCGAAGGGCGTGGTGAAGGGAGTTTTTCCAATTAAAGGACAATCGAAATGGGATTCGTTTATTAAGAGATTCAGAGTCGCCACTTGGGAGATTTATGGTGTCCCAAGTCACCGGTGGAATCCCGAATCGAGGAAAGGTTTGACTCTATTTAACAGTTCGCAAACCAAAAATCCGGATAAGGAATTCTATTAACCCGGGAGAAGGTTTTAGGCATTCCCGAGTTCCGCGGTTCTAGCACAGTCGCTTAACTGTCATATTCGGCTTATTTATCTAATTTTTAAACATGCTCAAACCTATGTGCAAATTTTAGCCTTTAACTGCTTTTAATATTGTCATTATTTTAAAGAGAATTGCAGCGTCGTGAAAATACATCTCGAACCATGTCACATCAATGTACCCATGGTTATTGACGTATTTCGACTCCGTTGAGATTTGGATTTGGTCACATAAATGTGCACCCGAGTTTAGGGAGGTAAATTATTAAGAGCGCGCCTAAAGCGACTAGCATATTATTATTTTGGGAAAGGCCGTGAAATTTTGTTAAACGGCCCATCCCGAAGTCTAAGTAATTAATATAAACATTTAACGAAGGCCCCGCAATTTATGTATTTTTGTTTAGCGAGGCTCATCTCATTTTATTATTTAAAAGAGAACTACATTCCACTATATTTATTTAAAGAATTAATTCAAGGTTATTTAAAACATATTGCAAACCACGCTACATGAAATGCGCCCGTGGTTCACGACAAGTTCTATTTAGCCTTGTTCAAAATTAGAGCCGGGTCACATGAAATGCACCCCCGGTTCCTTTAATCTAATTACGTATAAACAGTAATATTCTAACAAATCACTAATTTGATGTTATTCATAAACTATCATTCTTTTTCTTCTTAATCAAGTTTAATGAAGTATAAGCTAATAATCTAACAACCTAACAATAAATGGCAAACAACTAACAATCAGTGATAAACAAAATATAAAATTAACTATAGAACATAACATTAACAATCCGTGATAAATTAACATGACACTATAAACTTTAAAATATGACAATTATATTACTACTACTCTAATTTACCGAGACAAGACATGAAAGCAAAGAACACACCAAGCCAACGAAAATGTAACGTGAATACTCACGTTTACAGCAACGTTGAGTTTCAGTGGCTCGAACTCGCCAAAAAAATGTAAAGCTACAACCATAGACCGGAAGTGACACCGAGAAAATCAAACAAGATATCAGACGGACCTCGACGGACTCAACCTCAGAACCGCTGAACTTCGGTTGATTTCGAGGTTGTTTTCGGCTATTTTTGAACTGATTTTGGACTATTTTTGCTGGGTTTTAGGAGAGGAGGGGGACTGGTTTTTAAGAATGGAGAAGAATAAGAGCCGTTAAGAGAGTCTTCCCTTACTGCCCCTGTATATCCTGTGTATACGGAATGTATATCCAGTGTATACCCCATCTCCCAAGTCCTATTTTTTTAATCTGTCCTCTCTCTAAAAATTCCCAGATCACTCTCCCTCGCCCTCTTTTTAACTTACCTTGCAGAGTGGGGAGGTACATAATTGTTTTTCTTTTTCAGTGTATATCTACTGTATAATCAGTGTATACATAGTATATACAGATCTCTCATCTCCTCCTCCCAGAATTTTTTGTTATCTCCCTTATATCTCAACTTTTCCCTCTTTTTCAGTGTTTCCAGTCTTTAATTAGGCATTCCTATTAGTGACATTTCCACCACAAATTATTTTTTTTTTATTTTTATCCACTAGTTAGTATTATTATTTAATTTTTATTAGTGTTAGCTTTACCCTACCAATATAGAAGCTTCCTAAATTAGTATTAGTTTTACCCTACCAATATATAAGCTTCCTAAACAACTTATTTTTTATTTTTTATTTTATAAAATAAAACCAAAATTAATTTCTATCCCCAAATTATCCTATAAAATTAAATTAATTAACCCCAATAATTATTACAACTAAAAACCAAATTAAAAGAAAATTGCCAAAATTTGACAATTGATGAGTAAAATACAACATGACTATTTTTTTTAATGATTTTTCTATTTATTTTTAAATAACAACTTTCTTAATTAATATAAAAATGTAAAATAAAATCCTAAATGCAGATGAAATATATTTTTTATATTTTTATGATTTGAAATAAATGTTAAATCTAATCCTAATTAATTAAACTAAACATGAAACTATTTTTGTATTTTTCTTTTTTGTTTTTTACATTTTTATGAAAATACATAAACTAAAATATTTTTTTGTAATTTTCATTTTTTCTTGTAATAAAATAAAATAAAAGAGTCAAAAATGAGGTGAAATAGCTATATTAGATCTAAATTAAATATTTACGCTAAAATGTGAAAATTCTTGGGGAGGGTAAAAAATCACACGTCTACAATTGCCCCTCTTTGACTGGAAACACGAAGAGCTTTCAGACAAAGAACGACTAGACAGGTATTTTGACCCGACCCTTATTTGGAGAAACTAAAACTAAGAGAAAAGGAAGAAAATGTGACCGAGCCCTGGTATCTGAGCTGCCTACATATCCTTGGCTATAAAGGAATCAGGCCACGTGTAGTTCGGAGGTGAGTGAGATGAGGGGGTGTACCGAGGTGAAGAGCCGGTCGAGGTTCCGTTCCGCCGAGGTTCCGGTCCGTGGTCCTGCTATTACATTAAAATCAAAATTTGAAAAAGACAAACTAAGCACATCAGCTACTAGTTACAAGGATTCCTATATATATATGTTCTCTGAAGCTTGGTCTCGAGTCTTGAATGGTGCTCCATGTGGTCTATGATCTGAATCTTGATGCTTGTTAGCTGCCGGTGTTGGTTCAATATTTTTCAGCTTTTTCAAAATCAAGATGGGACATGCAGTGATTGTGACCTTGACCATGTCTTGGGCAACCCCATCTTTTATTAACTTCTGCATTTTGGATTCATTTTTTTTCTTCTTTTTTCTTTTCTTTATTGTGACTAACTTCTGTTGACTCGAACTTGAACTGATTACTTCCTTCTGGCTTCTGATTTTGGATTTATGCTGGGGATTTTTGTGGCAACCCTCCGCTTTTCGGGAGGGCTCCTGACTTCAAGACTTGAAATGTAAAAGACTGAAATGTATTCCTCCGTTATACGGGCGGGCTCCCGACTTCGAAATTTGAAATTTAAAGACTGAATGATTACCATCTTAGGAGAAAAATTCATCTGACTAAGATTTTGACGCTAGGAGATAATTCATCAGACTAGGTCTAAATTTATGTGATCTCAGGAGAAAGATTCATCAGACTGAGATTTTGATATCTTAGGAGAAAAAATCATCAGACTAAGATTTTGATGCTAGGAGATAATTTCTCAGACTAGGTCTAAATTTATGTTTTTCAAATGTAAAGACTGAAATGTATTCCCTTGTTATCCAAGTGGGCGCCTGATTGCTAAAATTTGAAATATATTCCCTTATTATACAGGTGGGCACCTGATTACCAAAACTTGAATTGTATTCCCTTGTTTTCCAGGTGGGCGCCTGATGGCTGAACTTGAAATGTATTCCCTTGTTCTCCAGGTGGGCGCCTGACTTCAACAATAATTTAAAACTTCAATTAAAACTTAAAGTAAAACGCCATTCCGTTATTCAGGCGGGCACCTGATTTCAACAACAACTTAAAGTAAAATGCTATTTCGTTCTTTATGAGGGCACCTGACTTCAACAACAACTTAAAGTAAAACGCCATTCCGTTCTTTAGGCGGGCACCTGACTTCAACAACAACTTAAAGTAAAACGCCATTCCGTTCTTCAGGCGAGCACCTAACCTCAATTATAATTTAAAACTTTAATGAAAACTTAAAAGATAACGCCTTTCCGTTCTTCAGGGGGGCAGCTGACCTCAATTATAATTTAAAACTTCAAAATGCAGTTTAAAAGACAACGCCATTCCGTTCTTCAGGTGGGCACCTGACTTCAACAATAACTTAAAGTAAAACGCCATTCCATTCTTCAGGCGGCACTTGACTTCAACTGTAATTTAAAATTTCAATTAAAACTTAAAACAACGCCTTTCTGTTCTTCAGGGGGGGCACCTGGCCTCAATTATAATTTAAAACTTTAGTGAAAACTTAAAAGACAACGCCTTTCCGTTCTTCAAGGGGCACCTGACCTCAACAACAACTTAAAGTAAAACGCCATTCCGTTCTTCAGGCGGGCACCTGACTTCAACTATAATTTTAAAACTTCAAATGTAGTTTAAAAAACAACGCCTTTCCGTTCTTCAGGGGGGCACCTGACTTCAACAATAATTTAAAACTTCTATTAAAACATAAAATAACGCCATTCCGTTCTTCAAGCGGGCACCTGAATTCAACAATAATTTAAAACTTCAATTAAAACATAAAACAACGCCATTCCGTTCTTCAGACGGGCACCTGACTTCAACAATAATTTAAAACTTCAATTAAAACTTAAAGTAAAATGCCATTCCGTTCTTCAGGCGGGCACCTGACCTCAATTATAATTTTTTTTAAAAATTCAAAATGCAGTTTAAAAGACAACGCCTTTCCGTTCTTCAGGCGGGCACCTGACTTCAACAACAACTTAAAGTAAAACGCCATTCCGTTCTTCAGGCGGGCACCTGACCTCAACTGTAATTAAAAATTTCAATTAAAACTTAAAACAACGCCTTTCTGTTCTTTGGGGGGGCACCTAACCTCAATTATAATTTAAAACTTTAATGAAACTTAAAAGACAATGCCTTTCCGTTCTTCAGGGGGCACCTGACTTCAACAACAAATTAAAGTAAAACGCCATTCCGTTTTTCAGGCGGGCACCTGATTTCAACAACAACTTAAAAAGGTAACGCCTCCGTTCTACGGGCGGGCTCTTGACGTCATCAACTTACCTTATCTGCATCCTACTACTGTTGTCCTTTCTTTGCCTTGTAAACCGTTTCCTTCCTTCAGAACCGCTTCCTTCAAAAACAAAACTTGTGTTGTCTTCCCTAGAAACCGTTGGGGAATTAATTACTTACATGCTGGGGATAATACCACTGGAGGAATCTCTCTTCTTCCCCTTCTTCTTCTTTTTTTTTCTTTTTCAAAACTACTTTCTTTTATTTTCTCTCAACACTGTTGGGGATAAAAGTGTTATCAACTAAGGATAACGTTGTTGAGGATAGCGCTGCTGGGGGAATTTTATTCCTTCAAAACTGGTGCTTCATTCTTCTGGAAGCTGCTGGGGATGACACTAGCTTCTTGTTTTCTGAACACAAGTTTCATCCTTTTTGTTCTATCCGCTGGGGATACAACTCCTTTCATTGAAACTTGTTATTTTCTTTCTTTCAGCACCGCTGGGGATAATACTGGTTCAAAGACCACTTCCCTTAAAACTGGTGTTATCTTTTTTTCTTCCCCCAAGTGGATACCTATCTCCAGAAAATTTTCCAAATGAAAGGAAAATTTTCTGCCCCAGTTTGATAATCTTCCTTGTGGCATGCCTTTCCGCTATCAATGCCATTTCCTTTACCTGCTTCGAATAAAAGAAAAATTGTTAGTTTAAAACGTGGTGGTTGGTTGTTATGCTCCTGCTGGAGATGGTTCTCCTCCTCTTTCCCTGCTCTGCGTTTCATTGTCAAGACTTGCCGGGGATGTTATTATTTGCTGGGGATGATATTCCTGCTGGGGATAGTTTTTCCCTTTCTTGCTTCCCCGCCCTCTTTGATGACTCTTTATTCACAAGCCTTTCACCGTTATTTTCCACTGGTATTCTGACCACCCAAATTCCTATGACAGTGACCCTACTTGAGGATCTTGCATGTTTTACCGATGAACCATTTTCTTCGTTCATCCTTGTCACTGGAAATACCTTTTTCTGCTGGAGGTCCCCCCTTCTTTTGTGGCATATCTTGGGAACGGGCATTTCCCCGACCTTTGAGTCTTACTGGCCTTGGCCTTGAGGTCATTAACCTTTGCTTTTTGCCGGAGATATTCTCCTCGACACTGATCCACCCCTTTGTCAATTTCCTCTTGCTGGGGAATATCCTTCTGGACACTGGCCTTTGCGCTTGTTCCTTTCTAGCTTATATCACTTGGATGTACCAATCAGATCCCGTCTTGCATAATTGGAAAGCTGATGGTAAATTTTGAAGTCATTTCTAACTTGTTCAGACCAAACAGACTCTACTGGGGAATTTTTTGATGAAAGGATAAAGATAAAAGGAATAGAATAAAAGACAAAGGAAGAGGATGACTCTCCAAAAAGAAAAAATTATAAAATAAAAACCTATCAAATGCGGATACCAACTCTAATGGCCATGGCATGCGCATATAGCCTATCCTCCGTCATTAATCGTCTTTCATAATTTCCATCTGGTGACTTCCTTCTGATTCTCAACCTTATTCGACTTGTAATGCCCACAGGTTTTCACTATCAAGTCTCTCTCATTTTGATTTCTCTCAGCTTACAATCGCCTCATGGTGCCTATGAAGGTTTTCACCGATAAGACTCTCTCATTTGTATTACTTTTCAGCTGGGGATTGGGGGTGTTACCACTGAGACTCTCATATTTTTTCTGCTGGAGATCAGAGTCTTTTCTGTTGGGGATCAGAGTGTTATGTTCACCGGTAAGATTCTCTCATTTGTCTAACTTGGAATCTTTTGAAGACTGATCGGAAGGTCTTTCTTTGGACCGTAATGTGGGATTTTGGATAGGGATAGAAAGAAAGGGTATTAAAGGCTCAAAATAAATCAACTTGGGTTTAAAATTACAACCTTCGGAACTAAACTTATTCATAATAAACACAACTGTTGCCCCAGTTTCTTGCTTGGGGATTTTTATTTTTATTTACACTATGACCGAGCTGTGAAGTGCCTACGTATCCTCTTTGAGGAATCAGGTCAAACGTAGTTTCTAACCTGATTTCCTTGTCACTTACTACTATTTTTCTTTTCTTTTTGTTGTTTTGTTGATTTTTTTTCTTTTTCTTTTCTTTATCTTCCATGTTTGTGTTTCTAATTTTTGCTATTGATTCCGAAGGAGGGGTATGAAAGAAAATAAATAAGGCTCAAAGGGTTAACAAAGGATAAGGTGTTTAGATAACAGAATAAAATGCCTTCGTCATCCCAATATTCAAAACATACCAAGTGCAAACAACACGATTAACATTTGCCATATCTTTAAAGCACCGTTGGGCAACACTCTCATTTTCATTATGATGAACGACCCCATGTCCATTAGGTCATCTTACCTTTAACGGTTTTCTTTTACT
>MU731405.1:60277-71865 GCA_026770625.1 Nicotiana glauca
TGTATTTTTGTTTAGCGAGGCTCATCTCATTTTATTATTTAAAAGAGAACTACATTCCACTATATTTATTTAAAGAATTAATTCAAGGTTATTTAAAACATATTGCAAACCACGCTACATGAAATGCACCCGTGGTTCACGACAACTTCTATTTAGCCTTGTTCAAAATTAGAGCCGGGTCACATAAAATGCACCCCCGATTCCTTTAATCTAATTACGTATAAACAGTAATATTCCAAAAAATCACTAATTTGACATTATTTATAAACTATCATTCTTTTTCTTCTTAATCAAGTTTAATGAAGTATAAGCTAATAATCTAACAACCTAACAATAAATGGCAAACAACTAACAATCAGTGATAAACAAAATTAACAATAGAACATAACATTAACAATCCGTGATAAACTAACACGACACTATAAACTTTAAAATATGACAATTATATTACTACTACTCTAATTTACCGAGACAAGACATGAAAGAAAAGAACACACCAAGCGTGAATACTCACGTTTACAGCAACGTCGAGTTTCAGTGGCTCGAACTCGCCGGAAAAATGGACAGCTACAACCATAGACAGGAAGTGACACCGAGAAAATCAAACAAGATATCGGACGGACCTCGACGAACTCAACCTCAGAACCGCTGAACATCGGTTGATTTCGAGGTTGTTTTCGGCTATTTTCGAGCTGATTTTGGACTATTTTTGCTGGGTTTTAGGAGAGGAGGGGGACTGTTTTTTTAGAATGGAGAAGAATAAGAACTGTCAAGAGAGTCGTCCCTCACTGCCCCTGTATATCCTATGTATACAGAATGTATATCCAGTGTATACCCCATCTCCCAAGTCCCATTTTTTTATCTGTCCTCTCTCTAAAAACCCCCAGATCACTCTCCCTCGCCCCCTTTTTAACTTACCTTGCAGAATGGGGAGGTACAAATTTTTTCTTCTTTTTCAGTGTATATCTACTGTATATTCAGTGTATATAGAGTGTATACAGATCTCTCCTCTCCTCCTCCTCCCAGAATTTTTTTGTTATCTCCCTTATATCTCGACTTTTCCCTCTTTTTTCAGTGTTTCCAGCCTTTAATTAGGCATTCCTATTAGTGCCATTTCCACTACAAATCATTTTTTTCATTTTTATCCACTAGTTAGTGTTATTATTTAATTTTTATTAGTGTTAGTTTTATCCTACCAATATAGAAGCTTCCTAAGTTAGGTAAATATTAAAATAAAACCAAAATTAATTTATATCCCCAAATTATCCTAGAAAATTAAATTAATTAACCACAATAATTATTACAACTAAAAACCAAATTAAAAAAAAATTGCCAAATTTTGACAATTGATGAGTAAAATACAACATGACTATTTTTTTTAATGATTTTTCTATTTATTTTCAAATAATAACTTTCTTAATTAATCTAAAAATGTAAAATAGAATCCTAAATGCAGATGAAATATATTTTTTACATTTTTATGATTTGAAATAAATGTCAAAGCTAATCCTAATTAATTAAGCTAAACATGAAATTATTTTTGTATATTTGTTTTTTTGTTTTTTACATTTTTATGAAAAATACATAAACTAAAATATTTTTTTGTAATTTTCATTTTTTCTTGTAATAAAATAAAATAAAAGAGTCAAAATGAGGTGAAATAGCTATATTAGATCTAAATTAAATATTTACGCTAAAATGTGAAAATTCTTGGGGAGGGTCAAAAATCACACGTCTACACACTGTATACATCCCTGAACCGGAAGGCAATACAAGAACTGGTGCCGTAGTCAAAGCCATCTTGAGCTTCTGGAAGCTCTCCTCACAATCATCGGACCAACAGAATGGGGCACCCTTTTGGGTCAACCTGGTCAGAGGTGATGTAATAGATGAAAAGCCCTGCACGAATCGCCTGTAATAGCCTGCTAACCCCAAGAAACTCCTGATCTCAGTCACTGAAGTAGGACGTGGCCAGCTCTGAACGACCTCAATCTTCTTGGGATCCACCTTAATACCCTCTCCTGACACTACATGCCCCAAGAATGCTATTGACTCTAGCCAAAACTCACATTTGGAGAACTTAGCATAAAGCTGCTGTTCTCGCAAGGTCTGAAGCACTACTCTCAAATGCTGCTCGTGCTCCCCCAGGCTACGCGAGTATATCAAGATGTCATCAATGAAAATGATGACAAAAGAATCTATATAAGGCCTGAACACCCTGTTAATCAAATCCATGAATGCCGCTGGAGCATTAGTCAAGCCAAAGGACATCACCAGAAACTCGTAGTGGCCATACCTAGTCCTGATTGCAGTTTTCGGAACATCCGAATCCCAAATCTTCAACTGATGATACCCTGACCTCAAGTTGATCTTAGAGAACACCCTGGCACCCTATAACTGATCGAACAAATCATCAATAAGGGGCAATGGATACTTGTTCTTGATGGTGACTGGTGGTAATCAATGCACATCCGCATAGTCCCATCCTTCTTCTTCACGAACAGTACTGGTGCACCCTAAGGCGATATACTGGGCCTAACAAACCCCTTTTCTAACAACTCCTCCAACTGCTCCTTCAGCTTTTTTAGCTCCTTAGGATCCATACGGTACGGTGGGATAGATATAGGCTCCGTTCCTGGAGCCAAATCAATACAGAAATCAATATCGCGGTCCGGAGGCATGCCAGGAAGATCAGAAGGAAAGACATCGACGAACTCTCAGACTACTGGCACTGAATCAATCATCGGAGACTCTACGGCGGTGTCCCACACATAAGCTAAATAATCTAAACACCCCTTCTCCACCATGCGCTGAGCCTTCAGGAAAGAAATGACCCTGTTAGGCGTATCAACTGTGGAACCCTTCCACTCCAATCTCGGCAACCCTGGCATTGCTAGAGAAACAGTCTTGGCATGGCAATCTAGAATGGCGTGATATGGAGATAACCAATCCATGCCCAGGATAACCTCAAAATTGATCATATCAAGCAATAGAAGATCTACTCTAGTCGCAAAACCACATAAAGTAACCACACAAGACCGGTAGATCCGGTTCACAACCACAGAATCATCCACATGAGTGGACACATGAACAGGAACACCCAAAAGCTCAAGAGAAATAGTTAGGAAATGAGCAAACAGAGACGATACATAAGAATAAGTAGACCTTGGATCAAATAATATCGATGCATCTCTACCGCTGATGGAGATAATACCTGTGATGATGGCATCTGAGGCCAATGCATTCGACCTGGCTGGAAAAGCATAGAATCTAGCTGGAGCACCGACTGTCTGGCCTCCACCTGACTGAGGAGTAGCTGGCTGACCTCTCCCTGTCTGGCCTCCACCTCTGGATCGGCCTCTACCACTCTGCCCTCCACCTCTAGGTGGCTTGGCCGCTGGTGCTGGAGTCGTGGGCTGCTGCCCCTGCTGTACTGCCTTGCCCCTAAGCCTGGGGTTAGTATCTCCTTATGTGGCCTGTGTCACCGCACTCAAAACAACATGGTGTGGCAACCTGCTACCCTGATGACTCGTAGACCCCGTGAGAGGAGCCTAGATAGCCGGTGGGCGATATGAAGTCTTCGGCATAACACTGAAGTAGGGACCGGAAGAACCCTGAAGACCTGAATACCCACTGGAAGAACCCTGAACAGCTGGCGGATGGTAGGAACTCTCTGGCATGGCACTGAAATAGCGGCGTGCTGGAGCACCCCGGGCGGGAGGTGGTGGTGCTGAAGATGGGGGCCTACTGGGCTGACCCCTCCCATACTGACCTCTGCCCCTAGCTGGGGCACCTCTGAACTCTCCAAAGAATCTGGCTCTCTTGTCCTGCTGTATTTGCTCCCTACCCCTATGATGATATCCCTCAATCCGGTGAGCAATCTCAACCACAAGCTGATACTCTGTACCCATCTCCACCTCTCGGGCCATACCCGATCGAATACTGGGTTGCAATCCGGCGACAAACCTCCGCACTCTCTCTGTATCCGTAGGGAGTATCATAAGTGCATGGTCAGATAGCTCAGAAAAACTTACCTCATAGTTGGTCACAGACATCTGACCCTGCTCAAGGTGCTCAAACTGATACCGCAGCTCTTCCCTCTTAGAGGTAGGAATATACCTATCCAGGAACAACTGTACGAACGGACCCCAAGTGATGGGAGGAGAACCGGCGGGCCTACCAAGAACATAGGGCTGCCACCATCTACGGGCCCTGCCCTCAAGCTGAAAAGTAGTGAAGTCAACTCCATGCGACTCCAATATCCTCATAGCGTACAGTCTGTCCCTGCACCTGTCGATGAAATCCTGGGCGTCCTCATGACGCTCACCTCCAAAGACTGGAGGGTGAAGTCTGGTCCATCTGTCTAGTAACTTCTGCGGATCGAACTCCACAGTTGTCCTAGGCTGGGGTGCCGCTGCAGCAACTAGCTGAACCCCCTCTGCGGGTAGTGCACCCGGAGTCTGATATATCGCGACTGCATGTACTGGAGCCTGAGCAGTAGGGGTATGTGCTCCCCCTCCTACCTGCGAAGCAACTGGGTCTGCTGGAAATAAACCATCCTGAGTCATGGTGTCCATGAACCGAAGCATACGGCCCACGACCTCCTGAAATCCCGGCGCAGTCATGAAATCTGCCGGAGTAGACACAACTGCGGGCCCCTTGCCCTGCTCCTCAATAGTGGGATCCCTCGCAGGGTCTGCTGGTGGTGCAACTGGAATAGCTCTAGGACACCCTCATCCCCTACCACGGGCTGGTGCCCTCCCCCGGCCTCTACCACGGCCTCTGGAAATGGGGGGAGGAGCTCCTCCTGGGTCCGGAACGTCGGCGGTACGAGTCCTCACCATCAGTGAGAGAATAAAAAGGAAATTTAGTACATTGACCACTGCACGATGGAAAATGAATAAAGAGTAGTCTTTCCTAACACCCTATAGCCTCGAAGATAAATACAGACGTCTCCGTACCGATCTATAAGACTCTGTTAGGTTTGCCCATAACTTGCGAGACCTACGGGAACCTAGTGCTCTGATACCATGTTGTCACGACCCATTTTCCATAATAGGTCATGATGGCGCCCAACACCATTTGTCAGGCCAGCCAACGCGGAAGTATAATTAAATTCTCATTTTACCTTGCCAAAAACCATTATAATAGATTTTCACCAATCTGAAGTTATAAACCAGTAAAGATAAATAAAATGTAAACACAATTATACAACCCAAATAACATCTACAACTGTGTGTGCCAGAACTTGGTGTCACAAGCTACGAGCAACTAGTAGAATATGCACAAAAGAATAATACCCTATCCTACTATCTGAATCAGGATAGACAGAAACAAAAAAAAAATACAAGAAAGACTTCTTCGGCTGCGGATCGGCAAGAAGGGAATACAGCTCACCGTAGAAGTCCCAGATGCGCTCACTGATATGCACCAGAATGATGTCCGGATCCACCTGCCTCAAATCCTGTACATTTAAGTATAGAAGTGTAGCACGAGTACATAAACAACATGTACCCAGTAAGTATCCCGTCTAATCTCGAAGAAGTAGAGACCAGAGATCGACTCGATACTTACTAAGGTCAATTAAAATATATATATAAGTATGATGAGTTCTAATCATGGAATTTACAAGCATCGACAGTTTCATGACAAGTGGTATAAGTCAAGAAATCTACAACATCAAGTTTACAGTTTATCATATGAGATAATGGCGAAATAAAGCATATATAAGCTTTTCCACATTTAACATGCACACATAATACCGAGGCGACGACCCGAACCAACAGAAATAAACTGTGCACTTGCCGAGGGTCGACGACGCGCCTATAGATGCATCTATTCATAGCGAGGTGATCGGCCCGATCCACAAATAAGGATGAAATATCAAGTTCACACACATGACACATAAATGGTCAAAAATACCAAACCAAACTTAATTAACTATGCAAGTATGCTCATATCCCCTTTTAAGCCTCTAGTACACACTAGGTGTTCATAGCTACAAATTAACATAAGATATAAATTTAATAGGCATGTTGTAGGTCCTAAGCTACCCGGACATTTAACATAGTAGTAGATACGCACGGGCTCTCGTCACCTAACGCGTGCGTAGTCCCCGCATTTAGCAACCAACACTCAAACATCAATCCTAAGGGGACAATTCTCTCTTACGAGGTTAGAAAGGAGACTCACCTCACTCCGAAGCGCACTTCCAATATCAAGAATGAGCCCAAACCCTCAATTTATAGCCAAATGAGCACCAACTAATTAAAATAAGAAAGAACTAGTCAATAAGAGCTTACAAGGTTAAATTCTAATTGTTTAAGCATTTCCTAACCATTAATGCAAGTTTTCCTAAATTCCGACCCCCGGGCCCACGGCTCGGATTCCAATATTTTTCGAAGGAAGTTGTTCTCTATCACCTAAGGATCACAAATATACGATTTATAGTTCTTTTCATGGCAAATTATAGGATTAAATCTTAGTTTTGATTAAACCCTAGGTATAACTCTAATCTCTTGATTTTTACCTAATTTTAGTGTTAAATCTACCTAATGTTTATGTATTTGAGCTAAAAGTGAGTGGGGATTACGTACCTTACAATGATATGTGAAAAATCTCTCTTTGAAACCTCCAAAATCGCCCAAGTGTGTAGTGAAAAGTGAGAGAAATGAGTTTGGGTTTGTATAATGAACCCTTGTCCCCAGTGATTTTCGCTTCTGCGGAAGGAATCCCGCTTCTGCGGACATGGGCCGCTTCTGCGAAAATGGGCAAGGGGGGCCTGGGACGCTTATGCGATCCTAACCTTACTTCTGCGAGGCCGCTTAAGCGGAAAGCCCACCGCTTCTGCGGTTCTGGGCCTTGGCGGATGGACCGCTTCTGCAATAAAACGACCGCTTATGAGGTTTCCCCTGGGCCTGGCCCCTTCCGCTTCTGCGATAAAACGACAGCTTCTGTGGTCTTGCTTTTGCGGTCCAAGAGCCGCAGAAGTAGTTATGACAGAAACAACAGATAAGGCTTTTCCTAAGTTTTCAACTTCACTCGAACCCCGACCATTTGACGCTTGGGGCTCCCGAGCCCCGCCCGAACATACCAACAAGTCTGAAATCATGAGGCAGACCTACTCGAACCCTCAAAATGCTTAAAACAATGCTAAATCAAAGAATCAACCCCAAAACCTAATGATTCAAATCCTTGAACCTTCAAGTTCTAAATTTCCTCCTAACTGGTCAAAATGCCCTTAAACTAGTCGGATTGACACCAAATTTTATAGGTAAGTCTTAACTGATATTTCGGACTTGTACCAACTTTCGCAATCGAAATCCGAACCCGATATCTAGGAAAACAATAATTTCTTAGTTTATTTAAATATTTGAAACTTAAACTTAACAATTTCATATAAAAATTCATTACTCGGGCTAGGGACCTCGGAATTCGATTCAGGGCATACGCCCAGGTCCCATATTTTCCCACGGACCCTAAAAAATTGTCAAATCATGATTCCGGGCCCGTTTCCCCAAAATATTGACCGAAGTCAAATTTAGACTTTTTGAAGAAACTTAAAGAAACAACTAGACTTATTCTTGCACAAAGCTCTTCTAACTTCCGAACCACCCATCCCCCGCAAGTCATAAATTAGCTAAAGCAAGTGCGGGAAGTTTTATTTAAGGGAACGAGGTTCAAAAATGCAAAACAACCAGTCGGGTCATTAAAGACTATAACTTGGACCGACATGCATAACCGTTATCAATCAAAAATCAGGGCCGAAGATGATCAGCTTGGGGCCCCTTCCAGGTCCGTTTATCCCGTCAGAGCGTCGATAGAGTCAATAGAGACGTTGATCGTGAACTAGGGGTGGGCATCGACCGGTTTGGTTCGGTTATGAATATTATCGGTTATTAGTTTACAAATATCATAACCCGATAACCAAAACAATAAGATATTGGTTATCGATTATCGATCAATTGTTGATACCCAATTTTTTCCTATATATTTTCTATATATACTCAAATAATTTTAAAATAGTATATGTATGCATATATAAGCATGCCCAAAGGTTTTGGTATTTTTCCTCAATTTTTAAAGGGTTTTTAGAATTAACTTATTGTCTATTTTTAACAGTACAAAAATCCAAAATTATTCCCAAATTATTATTTTTGGCGAATAACATATTTCATTCTCATATTTACAATAATATATAATTAATATAATTTTTACACATTTTTACAAATTTATTCGAAATTTCTAAATCTTAATTGCATGAAATTGCAATTATAGCCTATTTTATAATTAACCGCGTTTTATAATTATAAAATTGTTCCTAAAAGTTTTAGATTATTGTTTATATATTATTAATCAGTTCAGTATTTTTAATTTACTTTTAAATTATTTTTAGCTATTTTTATTAAATAAAATGGGAAAAAGTGGCTATTTAAAACTTGGCCCTATTTCCTTGCTATTTTAGCCTTAATTACCCCAATTCAAACCCCAATTTCAGCCCCATCTCAAACAACCCATACCCAATTCAATTAACCCGGCCCATCACTAATTCAATCTGAGCCGTTGATCAAATGAGATCTACGGCCCAGATTAGTTTGCCTAAAATAAATCAAACGACCCCCTCCCCTTACCCTTATTTTGCAACGAGACCGGTCTCTCTCTAACCCTTCACCTCCCCCTTCTCTCTAGAACCTTCTGGTTCGCCTTCTCCGATGGCTCTCATCGCCTCTCCGACCAACTCCAACCTCGCCTCTTTCGATCGTCAGCCGCCGTGAAACCTTATCTCACTGGCTCCCTCCATATTTGAAACTCCAAGAGTTTCCACCATGCAAGAAAGGCACTGAAACCTCGCCTGGGTCCGTTTCTGGCTTTCTCCGATGGGTTTTGGTCCGATGGTGCTATGTACTTCGTAAGTAATGAGTTTCACAGCCAGGTTCCTTACCTCCCTGATTTTATTGCAAAAACCTAATTTTTGCCTAAGTCTCTTAATATCTGTCTTTTAAAATGATTTTTAGTTAATCTTTCTGTTTTACAATACTCACTACTTGTTTCTTCGATTAATTCAAAGTTTTTCAATGTTTGTTCTTTTCTCAAGAAAGCTAGGGTTTCCGAACCCCCTTTTCAAAATCGCTATATCTTCTGTTTCTTTTGAGTATTATGTATGCCGGTATTACGTGTTTGTTTGTGTTTCTGAGCTCCATGCTTTAAATTTTTTTTACTAGGGTTCCAACCCTCTACTGCTTCTATGATTTCTTGAATAATGTTCTCTGATTTTTTCACGCCTATTGTGTTTATAGGTCTAATTGTTATTCGAATGATTCTGGGCATCTCTTTGAATCCCTGATTTGTATGTGTTTTCCTTAAGGGTTCTTACACTGATTTTTGAATTATTTCCTTACTTGTGAGATGCTCTCTATACTTGGTTGATTCCCTCTGATTTTGGTCTTGTCCATGATTCTTTGACTAATTTCAGAGTTAATTTATATGTTTACCATATTTGTATACTTAAACATATTGTTCGAATGCTCAGCATATATTTTCCTTATTTGGAGCATTATGTATTTGGCCTTTATTACATGCTGCATGCCTACTACTCTTACTGTGGTGTAATTAATCGTCTGATTGATTCTTTCCTTATCTGATACTCCCATTCGAATCATGAATCCCTAGTTTAAAGTAATTAGGTCTTGTGCTTGATTCAAATTGGTACTGTTTCTATAATTATGTACTTGTTACCCTATTCTCTATTGGTTTTCAAAAACTATAAGTACTCCTCTTCTCTTCTCACTCAAAACACGAACATAATTCATTCTGAACTCCCTCTCTGACACAAAATACATTCAGTGCTTTTTTGTTCTACACAATCTCTCTCACTTCTTTTAAGACTACTGGTTACTCAGCTGGTTTGAAACCCAGACTGAACTTTAGCCTACTACTGTTCCATTACTCTCTACATTGTTGTTTTCTTGGGTCTGCTATGGCTGCTCACTTCTCTACTATTGCTTCTCACTTCTCTACTGTTGCTATTCACTTCTTTGCCTACTGCTGCTCTCTCTATATACTCTCTGCATACTCTCTGCATATTGCTGCTCACTCCCTTGCACACTATTGCTCACCACTTAGCATATTATAGCTCACCACTGCCCTGCATTACCTTACCTTCAACTGGTATGTCTCCTATTTGATTTACAGCTTCAAAGCAATATGTTTCTATTTGTATTGCACTTTTTCTTATTTATGGTAGGTTTCTACTTATGGTTTTGTTGTTCTTACTGCAATTAGCATGCCTCTGTGTTGATTAATATGCCTATCTTAGTCTGGCATGCCCATTACTCCCTATGCTTATTTCCTACATGTTTCTCCTTACCCCTAACCCCAGTACATTATTAGCATGTTATTCATGACCCTCTCAGCCACTAAGTAGCCCTGAATCTCTTCCTGATGTGTGAATATGTCTGGTATCTATCAATCTCATGCTGTTTGAAACCTTCTTGATTGTTTAAGTTCTCGAGTGCTTGTAACTGTGTTCTCACTTGTGAGTTACTTATCCCCCATGTCCTCTGCCCCTGTTTGTGCTAGCCTGATCTTGTATCTTCTGTTGCTTTTCTCTCAAAAGTGTTTCTCTATGGACCCTCTTTCAAACTGTTTTTCAACTGAATCTCTTTAAAACTCTATCACAATCTCACTACTCCTAGAATTTAGGTCATATCCCCTTGGTGTAAGCATTGATTTGGGTACCTTGAGTACCCTCTGAACTATGATGCACAAGGCTGGTAATTCCACACTTGCACTGATTCAATGTTAATCTATTTGGGTGCCTGGTATTGGACAAGGGCCCCAATGGGCCCTTAAGGAGCTTTGCCGCACCCAAACCTTGGTAAAGGCTGTGAAACTCGAAGGAAGTGAGGTTGGAGACTTGGGCCTGGATGAAGGCTCCCTATAGAGTAACTTCTTACTTTTTTTTTCTTCACTACTGTAATTTAATTACCTTGTTTTGTAATAATTTGTAACGAATGATTGGGGTTTATAGTGAAATGGGGACTATGCATGCTTAGTTTAAGGGGTACGGGTAGAAAACATGCTTGTAGGGTTTTTTTTATTTGTGCAATAGACATCCTGTCTAGGAAATGCATCTCACATGACTAGAAATCCTGTTTTTAGGCTCTTTTACTTTCAGCTTGTTATTTACTTTCTAATTATAATCAGTTAATAACCAACAAGTTGCTGCTACTGCATTTAGATACCATGTCTTAGGACCTTTATGTGCATTAGATATCATGTACGTAGGGATCTATTTGCAACTGTTGAATGCCTCACTAACTTTGTTAACAACATAAGTCTGGCTAACAGTCTCTCTTAAAACTGAAAATCAAGCATGCAGTTAGGCAATATATATATAACGCCTAGGCAAGATTTAGGACCTAATAAATCGATTAATCATATTTCTGCCTATTTTAGACTATACAACCCTTTTTGACTGTCTGAACTTGTTTCTCATTTTCACTTCTCTAAAGTCCGATTGGTTTTCCTACTAAACTCCCGTCCCATTTTTAATCACGTCTATATGTTTTCTACTAAGTTACCTTTCC